>JANAVB010021204.1:62500-69791 GCA_029216955.1 Iris pallida
CAGATTGCTGAGCTGCGCGATGATATGCTGAGGAGGATTTCTGAGCAGCCAGGGTCTCAGGCGCAAGGGGATGCTGCGTCGGTCACCGCACGCTTAGACGAGCTCGAGCGCACCGTGAGGGACGTACATGGGACGCAAGAGTCCATTCATGGCACTGTTACTAGGATAGCGGCTTGCATGGTGCAATACAGCGCCCGACTGCTAGCCCTAGAGGAGACGCGGCTGCACCCATCTCCAGCGGTTATACTGTCTCCTTCTCCAGCGGTTACACTGCCTCCTTGTACAGCGGTTATATTGCCTCCTCCTTCATCCACTACTAAAATCTGCTCAAGTGGCGACATAAATTTAACGACGTTCGATTAACGTCGCTAAATTGTGTTCATTAGCGACGTTTTACTGAAACGTCGCTAATAGTCTCTACTAGCGACGAAATAAGCGACGTAACAACGATGTATATTAATTACATGAGGTCGTCTCGAAATGTCGCCCTGACGTCGCTAATAACGACTAATTTAGCGACAGTAGAATTAGCGTCGCTAAATTCTAATTATATTCCCCCTACCGATTCATTTCCTCCTATTTTACTCTCTCACTCTCTCTCCTCCCCCTCCGACGCTCTCACTCTCTCCGGCGACTCTCCTCCCTCTCCGGCGACTCTCACTCTCTCCGGCGACTCTTCTTCCTCTCCTTCCTCTCCGGTACGTGACTCTCCCCCTCCCTCTCTCTCTCTCTCTCCGACTATTTTGGTTGTTGGTGGTTGGGGGTACGGGTGGCTCGGAGGGAGGGGCAGGGGGGATGCGGGTGGTTGGGGGTGAGTGGGGGGTGGCTGGGGGGTGGGGCAGGGGAGACGACGGCGGCTGGGAGAGGGAAGCTAGGGTTAGGGTTCGGGTTAGGGGTGGGTATGTCGGGGGCGGGGGGGGAGGGGGTAGGGGCGGCTGGAGGGGGGAGCAGGGGGGTGGGGGCGGCGGGGAGGGGAGTAGGGGGTGGAGGCGGCTGGGGCAGGGGAGAAGGGGGGAGGGGAGGGTCAGGGTTTGGGTTAGGGGTGGGTATGTGTGGGTGGGGGGGAGGGGAGCGGGGGGGATTGGGAGAGGGGAGCAGGGGGGCTTGGTCAGGGGCACCGATAATGCCGAAAAATCTGATAAGTTAGTAATAATTATTTGTTTTCCGACACCGAAAAATATGATACTCCGATTCGAACGCACCGATAGTGCCGATATTTGGTTGGTTAATTGGTAACATGGTAATCGGGACATATAGTCCCTGTAGCCATTCGACTGGCGCAGAGCAGAAACTATGGTACGACATGGTGATCAGGACATAGTCCCTGTAGCCATTCGACTGGCGAGGCAGAAACTATATAGCCGTAGATAAAGTTGACTGTCCTCCGACCCTCATCCCTCGACAATGATGATATGACGACCTATCACTATGTCTTATATAGTATTAGATGATATCTTAGTATTACATTATGTGAGTTCATCTTGATTCTGTTACATTCTTCAGATACTAGATACGATAAGAACATATACTACATATGTACAGAACATAGATGATTCATACTAATGTATGCTAGAATGAATTTTGGATTGTGTTCTGAACCATCCGTTCTCACACTTGGCAAAAAATTAAATTTTATGTATTTTATCTGCTTTCGAAAATGTACTCAAACGAGATGATGGTTCCTTTAGTTAGCTTGCTTATGTTATAATTATATTTTGTTAATATCGATCTTACCAGATGGCACCCATGACCCGAGGAGCGGCACATCGTTTGAGGGAAACAGTGAATGCTGAGGTGGCTCCTCCTACTGTTAAGGAGGAAGTGGCACCGGTAGCTAGTGAGACCGGGAGTTCTATTCATCCAGCATCGATAGCTAGTGAGACCGGGAGTTATATTCATCCAGCACTTGCAATGGATTATATCTCTCATGCTACCGTCGATCCCACTTATTCGAGGTGGTTGCGTGATCGTATCACTGAGCATTTGTGTGAGCTGCGTGGTTCTCATTAGCTATTAGTACTTTTGTATTTGACTATTTATATTGGACTACATATATGAATTAGTACTGTGTCAATCTCTGGATGGTATTGGACTACGACATGGTGATCAGGACATAGTCCCTGCAGCCATTCGACTGGCGAGGCAGAAACTATGTAGCCGTAGATAAAGTTGACTGTCCTTCGACCCTCATCCCTCGGCAATGATGATATGAAAACCTATCACTATATCTTATATAGTAGTAGATGATGATTTAGTATTACATTATGTGAGTTCATCTTGATTCTGTTACATTCTTCAGATACTAGATACGATAAGAACATACTACACCAAATGTACAAAACATAGGTGATCAGGACATAGTCCTTGCAGCCATTCAACTGGTGAGACAGAAACTATGTAGCCGTAGATAAAGTTGACTGTCCTTCGACCCTCATCCCTCGACAATGATGATATGACGACCTATCACTATATCTTATATAATAGTAGATGATGTCTTAGTATTACATTATGTGAGTTCATCTTGATTATGTTACATTCTTCAGATACTAGATACGATAAGAACATATACTACACCATATGTACAGAACATAGATGATTCACACTAATGTATGCTAGAATGAATTTTGGGTTGTGTTCTGAGCTATTCGTCCCCATACTTGGCAATTAAGCATGTGAAATATATCGTTGAAGAACATAAAACTTGTGGTCGTTACTGTAGAAAGTGCAGACTGACATAAACTGACGCACGAAAAGGAGGAGTTCAAAGCTGTAACAAGTAAAGTTGTGTTTTGGATGTTCTACTCTTGTAAGCTCTTTGTTCACAAAGCAAGATATAATGAATACAGAACAAGTATCGAGTTTATAACTCTTATAAGCTCTATACTTGAGTTACGAACTTGATACTTGTTCTGTATTCTTTAATTATTGCTTGCTTGTGAACAAAGAGTTTATAAGAGCGCTTTTTCCAAAGCATAACTTTTCTTGTTCCAGCTTAGAGCTTCTCATTTTCGTGCGTCAGTTCATGTCGGTCTTCAATTTCTGCAGTAACTTCCTCCAATTAACCTCCCTTCCTTGGCAATAATGATACGACAACCTATCTTAATTCTGTTACTATAGTAGATGATGTCTTAGTATTACATTATATGGGTTCATCTTGATTCTGTTATATCCTTCAGATACTAGATTTGATAAGAACATATACTACACCATATGTACAGAACATAATGATCCACACTAATGTATACTAGAATGAATTTTGGGTTGTGTTCTGAGCCATCCGTTCTCACACTTAAAACAGATATGAATTAGTTCTGTAAGAGCGCCGGAGAGTGAGAGCGCCGGAGGGGGGACGAGAGAGAGTGAGAGATAAAATAGGAGGAAATGAATTGGTGGGGGAATATAATTAGAATTTAGCAACGTTCATACTAATGTCGCTAAATTAGTCGCTATTAGCGACGTCATAGCGACGTTTCGCGACGACTAGCTCATGTAACTATGTAGCCGTAGATGAAGTTGACTGTCCTCCGACCCTCATCCTCGGCAATGATGATACGACAACCTATCACTATATCTTATTAGTAGTAGATGATGTTTTAGTACTACATTACGTGAGTTCATCTTGATTCTGTTACATTCTTCATATACTATATACTAGATTCGATAAGAACATATACTACATCATATGTACAAAACATAGATGATTCATACTAATGTATGCTAGAATAAATTTTGGGTTGTTTCTGAGCCATCCGTTCTCACACTTAAAACACATATGAATTAGTACTGTGTGTCAATCTTTTTTTATATTTTCAGCGAACCCAGGGATTGGATTTTGTATTTTGTATTTTGGATTCTGTATTTTGGATTCTGTATTTTGGCTCCAGCTCCAGCTCCATTTGCATTAATCTACGGTACGACATGGTGATCAGGACATAGTCCCTGCAGCCATTCGACTAGCGAGGCAGAAACTATGTAGCCGTAGATAAAGTTGACTGTCCTTCGGCCCTCATCCCTCGGCAATGATGATATGACAACCTATCACTATATCTTATATAGTAGTAGATGATGTCTTAGTATTACATTATGTGAGTTCATCTTGATTATGTTACATTCTTCAGATACTAGATACGATAAGAACATATACTACACCATATGTACAGATATAGATGATTCACACTAATGTATGCTATAATGAATTTTGGGTTGTGTTCTAAGCCATCCGTTCTCACACTTGGCAAAAAATCGATTTTTGTATTTTATCTGCTTTCGAAAATGTACTCAAACGAGATGGCACCCGTTCTCACAGATGGCACCTAAGACCCGAGGATCTCGCTTGAGGAGGCACAGATGGCTGTGAAAGAGGAGGTGGCTCCAGCTCCAGATGGCAGTTCCACCGAGAGAGCTGCTCCAAAAGTAATTTCTAAAGCCGAGGGAGCTGTGAAGGAGGAGGTGGCACCACAGTGCAGTTCCTGTACGCCCTGCTCCCGTAGGAGCGATCGTCCTCGCTAAGGCGTGATGCCGTACGAGCCTAGGTGCGCTCGTACAAGGCGGGTTCCATAACGGCCGATTTTAGCGGCTGCGACGGGGTCGTCGCACAGAAGTCCCAAACAGAGACATTGAATAATAGTAGCAGAATTGAAGCAAAAGACAAGTCATTTCAAAACATCTTTTATTGATATTGAAACAAAGGTTACAACTCACATATCAACACTTGAGATTCGACGCCACATCTCGTGCCGAAGCACGTTGCCTATTGTAGCCATTCTTAGGCCCAAACATTTGTGTTCTAACTGTACACACATTCAACAACTCAACTCAATCCAAAGGCACACACGCGGATTGTCGCCCGTGCCGACTCATCTATATGAATTGGTCACTGACTCCCAGAGCCATCATTGACTCCTCTAGCTTTTGTTAGATGGGTGCCCTTTCAACGCAAGGTAGCTATCTCCGCTGCAAGTCCCCGCCTAACCCGTGCCCAGCACAGCTAATTGCTCGTTTCCAATCGCGGCCGCAACGGTCCCGTGGCCGTCGGGTTGCCGTACATGGAAACGACCCATATTGTCGACAAGTTGTCCATGACCATGCAAGACTTGACTCAAACTGACGTCTCATACAGTCATGCTACCTCTAGTGTCACCATTTCTTTCAGGGCCAAGTTTAATTCTATCTTCTGAGACCGCCTCGACGACCTATTAGCCGCGAGCATACTTTTCTTGCCCTTTTTCTAAACTCAATGAATCAACCGTAGCCCGTGCCTTAAAATGATAAGTCCGTGCATCTTTCCTTAAGCCAATCGTGTTCTACGCAACACTAACGCCCGAATCATACTTTATACGACGGGCCTTGGGATTATGGGACTATTCAACTCATGAACGCCTATTTGATAGTCCTGGCCTTACTTAACTTCGCAACAACTTGACGAGCAAAGACTGCGTCAAGCCTTGCATCGTGGGAACGTGTCGTGCACGCATTCGACTTCGAACAACCAAGTCATTTGGGTGCCTAGACTTATGTCACAATCCGTTCAACGCAACTTAACTCATGGGCAAACCAAGGCTATGCCAAGCCTTGGACGATGGGACCGTACACGCTTTATGAAGCATTCATGCGGGCGACGCCTATGACTTAGGCTACGTTCATAACTTCGCCTACTCAACCAACTTTCCTTCTCCCAAGCCACGGGACGAAGGATTGAGTGTCATTTTCAAAGCACGCCGTGCACCAACTCTAAGCCGACCATTGGACCTTTCCATATTCTAACTCATTTCGACCAGTCGGGATTATTCCCTTAGCTATGTGGATTCATCTCTTTTATTATCAAGCCTACTTGTGCAAGTTGAAAATATGCGATTTATTATGTGAAGGCTAAGATGAGGCAAGTTCACCGAAACTACCCCACCTGAGCGGGTGGTCGCCTCGACCGAGCGATGTCTTCGAGCAGCCGTTGCAAGGCTAAGTTCGAACGCTGTCGACGTTTCGATTCCACCGATTGACTGAGCGGGACGGGGCACTACATCATACACCACTCAGAAAAAGTTTCGTCCTCGAAACTAAATGAGTACTTACTCATTGACTTATCACTCGAACGTTTAACGACTCTCGCACAGATTTCTCCTATGCATTTCCCAAATATGAGCCACGCTCGTGCTACTATCAATCTTTCCTTCAATACGATTTCAAAATCCTCGACACTTTTCCATTCCTCAAGTCTCACTTGATTCAACGTATCACTTAGTTGGATCGTGTATATATTCCAGGCGTCCTCAAAATACTTGCATTTTAGCCAAGCCTCGTGATAGAGAATCCCCCATCACCACTCGAGTCAGATCGTGCACATATATATTCGGACGTCCCTGATATACGTGCATGTCAATCGAGACTCGCGAGTGGTGCCTCCACAAATTCTACCACTTCGCATCGGACGTCAGCCTAACCGCTAGGCTATGTCTTTCCGTCAGTATTGGAATCATAGTTCCCAAACAACAATATCAACACTGACCCCATCCTAAGGTTAAACCAAATTGATAGTACGAGATTTTCTACCCAAGCTCGCATCACTTTGATTTCTAAACTTCGAGCATATATTGCCTACACATATCCCAACATTTGTCGCACGGGGTCCGAGTCATTCAGCAAAGCCATTCTATGACAACTCACATTTCAACCAATTCCTTGACATATCAATATCACTTCGTTCATCAAGCTATTTTGCATAGTCTATTTCTTCGAACACGTTCGACATAATACACCTATCAATCTTTCTCAAGTCAAACTCGCTACGACACGATTCATTCTAAACCATAATTCACATTTCATATCCCTAAGTCATTTATCCCAATTCACAAAATCGATCACAAGGTCATCTGACTTAACAATACGTTGCGTCCTGATCTCACGCGAGTCAGATTATCCACGGTGGGCATAAATCACCATACACGCTCCCGCGGGATAATCATCCTCATCGGGACGTAACTCTTGTTCGAGTCTAGACTAATTTATTCTCGATGCGCGGATTGGACCTTCTCAATCCTCAAGTTTATTTCATTCATCAATCGCAAGTCCTAACATACTCAATTTTTTTCGCATCAAACCGACAAGTCGAGACAATCAAAGTTGCCGCATCCTAATTTTCCGAGTTCCATCATTCCCGCGACATGAATTACCATGTCAGCGCTCACGTGGAACAATCGCCCCAAATCCGATACAACGCATGTGCGAGGTTGGAGTTGCGCTCGTGCAAGACAAGAATATCGACGTTGTGGTTACGTTGTAACCCTCAGACAATCAT
>JANAVB010021205.1:0-34893 GCA_029216955.1 Iris pallida
TTTATATTATGCATTTCTAGATTTGATATTATGCGTGGATCTCGTAACGTCGACAACATAAATGGAATTGATAAACAGGGTCTATTGACTATTAAAAAACGTTAACAAAAAGAGAATCCATGTTGGCGATCATTAACCATCAGCTAGGCCAGCGACAAGAAAAGTATGCACCAATATTGACGGTCTAAAACTGGATCTAAAACTAGATTTAGTTGACGGCTAAAACCCGTCAACTAAAGTAATTTTAGTTGACGTCTAAAACCCATCAACTAAATTCATTCAACAACCGTCAACTAAAGTGGGGACTTTTGCTGACACTAGCCTAGCTGGCGGAAGGGAAACCGTCAACTAAACCCTTTGGTGATGAGGAAAAACCGTCAACAAAAGCCATTTTTCTTGTAGTAACAATCGAAAAGTGAATGAAAACGACTTGGAATATATGGATAATTGAATCAAAAATTATCTTGAAAAGTAATTTCTTATGTCCAAAGGAAACTAAATAAGCAATATGAACTTACGATATGGCGATAATTAGAGAAGGCAAAAAATAAAACTTCATAAATGATCAAGATTAGGAATTGCAACCTAGGAATTCTACGCGAGTAATCTACCCACCTTTGGTCATACCTTCGTATTAAAATATAATAATGTATCCTTTTATGAAAGTCATCTAATAGGGTTTAGAATTAAATGAATCCTTGGCTAATTCATATGGCCTACTAAGCAACCTTAACTACCCTATAATCAAATTGAATAAGTGACTCCTACTCCGAGTCATCCTCCTAAAAATCAAATCAATCCTAATTGTGAATGAGCATTTCCTAGTCGCAGGCTCGCAGTAGTATGACTAATATAGGTACTACCACGAGTTCGCATAATTTTGCGAAAATAGACCTGCATTGGCCACCAAAAAAATTGGTTATGACCCGTACCCACTTTTCGGATACAAGTTCGTAGCCAAGCCCACAAAGCTGCACCATCGACGGTAGTACGCTGTCTAGATCTTAATATCAATCTTAAATACAATAAAATTATATCTAATTGCTCATTCACAATAACTATTTGATTTACAAATCCAATAATACAACATAAATGACATTTTGGGAACAAATCTGCAAAACATTTAAATAAAAGAAACTGGCTAATCTCTCTAGAATATAAGTTCGACCTCCACGATCTCTATCTCCTCCGTGTGGTCCATAGCACAAAAGTAGGAAGCATGGCAAGTCACCAGATACAATCTAGTCAAGAAATGAGCAAATTACAACCCTATTGCATTTATGTAACTCAATACAAAATAAGCTAGAAAGAGGAATGTAGTAAAAAAAATAAAGAAACAAGTAGATGGACTGGAAACAATAGACATGTACAAGAAACTACTAGCAAGAACATGGATGAACAAGACAACTAGCAATGAACATGTACAATAAACAAACAGTGTGTTTGAAATAATTTTTGACATGTGAACGGCTGGGCTAATACGGCACATCATACGATGGCTATCCACAATAAAAAGGTACGACTAACCCATACGTGCGGTGTATGACTTAGCTCTCCAGAATAACAATAGTTGGGTTTGTTCATATACCTACTGAGCATTTCCCCTTCTGACTCACTAAACAATCAATAAACGAGCAATGATACAATCAAGTCCTACCATGTCACAATCGTGTCACAATCTGGATACTCAATGAAACACAGTAAAAGATAGCATTATAATGTAAGAAGCACATATAGCAATAGTGTACTTGCCTTAATTAAGTTGTAGTTGACTTGTGACTTGATCATGTTGGCACAAAATAGTCGTAGATGTCATAAGTATGCCAGTCGACCTCAAATGATGGAACAGGTCGTGCAACTGGGTCCAGAATGGTCCAATTAGCCTAGGGTTGATACGAAGATGTCCGAATTTCGCAAGAACATAGAAAAATAAGATTAGTCACAGTCGTGATTAGATTAATGAAAGAAGTGTGATTAAGAGTTAATTAAAGGATAAAGCTCAAGGTCAGGAAAATATTGGTATAGGTATAAAACACTTATTCATAATCCCTAATTAAAATACACTTTGTATGTCAAAAAATTACAAATATATATATATATATATATATATATATATATATATATATATATATACATATAAAGTACATTAAAAAACTGCTTTTATACAGAAAATCCATTTAGAAAATACCTGTAGTTTATATATTAAATTGATTTAGAATACTCGAAAATCTAAACCATTTTACCCGTAAAAATCCTAATTTTAGTCAAATACACCTTTTCTTTCAGGTTAAAACTATATACCATAAATACCATAAAAATATTATATTATATTTTCACAAACATACTTTAAAAATATTAACATAGATATTTTCATGTAATACTCAAAATTGTTAATAACAAATAATATCCATAATAGTATTATTCTACATACATATATGTACTAATATCGGTATCTATATACAAATAAACATAAAAATTATAAAACAAAACTCAAGGTCAGCATTCAACAGCTACTGATCTTTAGTTTTAGAAAATCGAGAGAGGCATTGAGAGGGAAAAAGAGAGCGAGAGAGAACGAGAGCGGCGGAGTAGGATCGGGGAGATGAGTGAAGAGTGGGGACTCACCGTGGGCGAGGCGCTGGCGGCTAGGTGCGGCATCGATCGGTCTTTAGCCCTCTGGATGGTGAGTGACGGTGCACGAGAATCAACAGCGGGCTGAGAGCGACGTCGAGCGGCTTCGACTGGTCGCCAAGTGCCGAGGCCTTGATCGGTAACCTTGGCACGGCTGCCAGGAAGGCAAAGCTCCGGTTCTCGATGGGGTTGTGGTGGCAAGTGAAGCTCGAGTCCAGATCCAGAAGTCGTGGACAGGGCTATGCGCAGCACGACGTACGGAGGAGAACAGGGGTCGTTGACGAGGTTGACACGGCGAAGGCCAGTGCTGGGTCGAGCCAGCACGGGCGGCGATGTACGGAGTTTGCCGTATGGTTGGCTGGCGCAGCACGGAATAGTCAGAGATTAAATATGAGTGGTGGTCATGGTTTTTTTTGTATTTTTCATTTTTGTGGTGATGGCGGTGTATTGGCTTGGGCGTTGGCCGGAACGAGGGGGTGATCGATCGATGGTGGGGTTCGTGGCAATGATGGTGATGTTGGTAGTGGCTAGATGATGATGGCAGAGGTGGATGTTTGCTGGAGGTGGTGGAAGTGGCGGGACAGGGCTGTGAAGATGGGAAGTAGGTAGCGGTCATTGTCAAAGAAGATGGAAGCAAGAAGGGATCGATGTGGTTGTGGTAGTTGGTTGATCTGTAGTCAGCAAACACGGGAAAGAAGAGCAGATGAGGTGCTGTATGGCCGTGGGGTGGCTGCATAGGCAGGTTCGGTGGTGTCGATTGTTTTGTTCTGATATCCCTCGTTGGTGGCGATGGTGTTATCGTGGAGGTTCGGGTGGTCTGGCAAGGAGGCATGCGGCATGTAAATCTGGTGGAGGTGTTGTTGACTGGCATTGTGATGGTCAGTGGTGAGGCTAGCTCGACGCGGCAGGGCGGTTTGTACGGCAGTTGGTTTGGTCGGGGCGAGCACAGAAGGATGGATATGTACTTGTTATAATATAAAATAGTAGAAAAGGAATATAGGGACACTAACACGATGCACGGGCACGTTATGATGATTGCGGGATTTATTGAGAAAAAAATAAAGGGAAGGATCCCCTTATATAGGAGATGGGGTTTCCCTAGTTAGGAAAGGAGTAGGGATAGATTTGATCAATCTTCCCATTAAATTAAATCAAATAGATATTGAATCAAATAAAATCAATCCATAATGATCTAAAAATAATACTACATATTATGAATAATATTTGAAATACATCTAACCAAATCTTCATTTAATACTTGCAAATAATAATAATAATACTTTAGAATAATACTTTGAAATTATACTCAATGTTAAATAATATTTAAAACATATTTTTTGTAAACTCAGATCATAAAATAAATGATAATATTGGATCAAATGATTCTAGAAGTACATTTTATTAAAAAAAATAAACTAGCTAATATTTTTGCCATTCCAAAATATATATCATTACTTTTCAAACATAAAATATTTTCCTACACAAAAATATCTAGATAATAATTAAAAATAATAAAATTTTATAACGAGAAAATAAAATAAATGGAAAATTTTACAAAAATCAAAAAGTGGGCTTACAAATCTACCCACCTTAGAAAAATTTCATCCTTGAAATTTCAAAAGATACGATTAGGCACGATTAAGAAAAAACACGATAACGATCAAAATAGGTCACGCATAATCGTGGGTTAAATCGAAAGCTCAAGGAAAGATTATGATTTTGGCACGGTCAAGATTATAGTCAAAATAGTTTAGTCATGATCAAAATTATTTTGAAATCATTTTGGCACGATCAACTAGTTAAGAAAATTATTTAGGCACGATTATAGAATCAAGATAAAGATACGATTAAGAATCTAGCGAAAGAAAATCAAATAGGTTTTAAAGATTACTAGGAAACCAAATGACGATTCAAAAATAGAAGGATAAGAAAGAATGGCTCAAAAATAAACGAAAATAATAAGAACTAAATCAATAGTCATATGCTAAAAGGATGTAGTCTCTATAATATTAGAAAACCATATGTATGCGTGAAGTCACTTTATCAAAAATTTATGCCCCGCCAGTGTACATCTGGCTGCACTAAACCCTTGGTCTCATGACTCAAATAATGATATGGTATTGAATACTCTTTAACTTAATCCATTTTGACATAATAACTCAAAAATCAAATAGAACAACTCAGACATAGTTCTAATAGTATTTGATAACCTATGCTTACTTGAAATTACTTCAACTTAGGGGTCACGTCTTACCAGTGCGCTGCTGGCTGCAGTAAACCCGCAGTCTCCAGAATTCAAATAAATGGGGACAGTGCGCATCTATCTTGCCAGTGTAAGTCATCGAAATTTTATTTCCACTATATCCATAATAATTTCAAAGGAGCTTCTATAAATTAAAACAAGTTGATCATGATAGAAAAATATAAGTATCTATCCTTGAAGTGAAAGTATCAGTTTTAAAAATAAAACAATTGAAAAGTAAATGAAGACAACTTGAAATATATGGATAATTGAATCAAAAATTATTTCAAAAAGTAATTTTTTATGTCCAAAGGAAACTAAATAAGCAATATGAACTTACGATATGACGATAATTAGAGAAGGCAGAAAATAAAAATGCACAAATGATCAGGATTAGGGATTAAAACCTAGGAAATTTAGGCAAATAATCTACCTACCTTTGGTCATACCATTATATTTAAATACAGTAATGTATCCTTCTATGAAAGTCATCTAATAGGGTTTAAAATTAAATGAATCCTTGGCTAAATCATATGGCCTACTTAGCAACCTTAACTATCCAACAGTCAAATTGAATAAAGGACTCCTACTCCTAGTCATCCTTCAAAAAATTAAATCAATCCTAATTGTGAATGAGCATTTGCTAGTCGCCGGCTCGTAGTAGTACGACTAATATAGGTACTACCATGAGTTCACAAAATTTTAGGAAAACAGACTTGCATTAGGCACCAAAAAAACTTGTCATGACCCGCACCCGCTTTTCGGATACGAGTTCATAGCCAAGCCCACTAAACTGCATCATCAACGATAGTATGCTGTCTAGGTTTCAATGTCAATCTTAAATACAACAAAATTATATCTAATTGCTCATACACAATAACTATTTTATTTATAAATCCAATAATACAACATAAATGACATTTTGGGAACAAATCTGCGAAACATTTAAATAAAAGAAACTAGCTAATCTCTCTAGAATCTAAGTTCGATCTCCAAGATCTCTATCTCCCGTATGGTCCATAGCGCAAAAGTAGTAAGCATGACAAGTCACCGCAATAATCCATTCAGGAAACGAGCAAATTACAACCATATTACATTTATGTAACTCAATACAAAATAAGCTAGAAGTAGGAATGTAGTAAAAAAATAAAGAAACAAGTAGATGAACTGGAAACAATAGACATGTACAAGAAACTACTAGCAAGAACATGGATGAACAAGACAACTAGCAATGAACATGTACAATAAATAGACAGTGTGTTTGAAATACTTTTCGACATGTGAACGACTGGGCTAATACGACACATCATACGATGGTTATCCATAATAAAAAGGTACCGCTAACCCGTACGCGCGGTATATGACTTAACTATCCACAATAACAATAGTTGGGTTTGTTCATATACCTACTGAGCATTTTCCCTTCCGACTCACTCAAAAATCAATAAACGAGCAATGATACAATCAAGTCCTACCGTGTCACAATCGTGTTACAATCTGGACACTCAATGAAACACAGTAAAAGATAGCATTATAATATAAGAAGCACATATAGCAATAGTGTACTTGCCTTAATTAAGTTGCATTTGACTTATAACTTGATCATATTGGCACAGAATAGTCCTAAATGTATAAGTATGCCAGTCGACCTCAAACGATAGAACAGATCATGCCATTGGTCCAGAATGGTCCAATTAGCCTAGGGTTGATACGAAGATGTCAGAATTCTGTTGGAGTGGGTGGGGTTCCCAACCTATGTGGAGAAGATCCTAGAGTGCGACGAGCGCCGTCCGATGTCGAAGAAGCTCGGGAGTAGTTGTCACTGCTGCTGCTGCCCCAAAGGGGGTTCTGGACCAAGTCTGCCGAGTTCGGGCCGAACTCGGTCCCAGGCCGAGTTCTGGCCGAACTCGGTCTGGCCGTTCCAGGGTTTGGCCACCCAGTGCTGGTTGCCCCACACAGAGTTCTGGCCGAACTCTGTGTGTCGGGGGGCTGAAGCGGATTTCAGGATGAGTTTTCATCATTGGATCTAATCCAACGGTCCAGGTTGGCTGCGGGATTAGGGAGATATATTGAGTTTTCTCAACCCTAATTTATTATCGTATAATCGCATTGGACAACACAAGTTTGAGAGAGAAGGAGGCAAGAGTGCCATTACAACTTCGGAGAAGAAGACGGAGGATTGAAGGTCGCTGTTCGAAGGAGATCGTGTTCGGGTAATCTCTACTCGTCGTTCTCGCTCTTCGTAGCCTTGTAATCATTGTTCTTATCTCTGAGTGTTGTGGGGATCCGATTTGGATCGGGAGGAGTTTGTAGAGGGTGTATTTCTTCTATTCCATTAGTGGAGGCTTCTCAGGGTTGGACTCCGATCGTCCTGTGGTTTTTCCCGTAAGGGTTTCCACGTCAAAAATTCTCTGTGTCTGCGTGGTTGTTTTTGTGTACTTGTTTTTGGGTTCGTGCGTTGTTTGCTCGGTCCTCTTGCAGGTACTCTCCGGTTTGGGGAAAGGTTTCCGCGCTTCTTTCCCAACAGAGTGGTATCAGAGCTTTGGGTTCAAAGGGTGTCAGGAGTTGACAGAGGAACCAGAGAGGAGAGATGGACGCGAAACCGGTGCGCATGGTGAACCTTAATGGCACAAACTATCATTATTGGCGGAGCAAGATGAAGGATTTGCTATTTGTCAAGAAGCTGCATCTACCTGTGTTTGCAACCGAGAGGCCCAGTGATAAATCCGAGGAGGACTGGAAGTTCGAGCACATACAGGTGTATGGGTACATACGGCAGTTTGTTGATGAGAACGTGTACAATCACGTTGCCAATATTGAGTACGCGAAGACGTTATAGGATAAGCTGGAATCCTTGTATGCGAAGAAGACCGGGATAAACAAGTTGTTCCTGATCCGAACGATGATGGGTCTGCGGTACAAGGATGGGGCATCTATTTCGGATTACTTGAGTGAGTTCCAGGGTGTGGTTGACCAGCTATCTTCTATGGGAGTCAAGTTCGACGACAAAGTTCAGGGACTGTGGCTGCTGTGTACCTTGCCAGACTCGTGGGAGACCGTACGAGTATCTATGATCGCTTCTGCTCCAGAGGGCGTGGTCAGTCTGGAGTTTGCCAAGAGCGGGGTGTTGAATGAAGAGATGCGGAGACGTTCTCAGGGCACTTCATCCACATCCCACCACTCAGAGGCACTTGTTTCAGAGAGCTGCAGAAGGGGCAAAAGCAGGGGTCCAGGTGGTGGCAGAGACAAGAACAGGGGGAAATCCAAAGGTCGGTACGAGGACTCACAGTGTTATCATTGCGGTAAGAAGGGCCATATCAAGCGGAATTGTTTCGCTTGGAAGAGAGAGAAGAAGGGCGACAAGGGGAAGCAAGAAGAGAACACTACAGCGGCGGCCTCGATGCATGGAGGCGATGTGATCGTCGTAGGTGATGAGGTCATTACTAACCTCGCCTGCGATGACAATTCTTGGCTGGTGGACTCAGGGGCTTCAGCACATGTATCTCACAATAGGGCACTGTTTGCCACTTACATGACAGGCGACTGTGGCGTGTTGAAGATGGGCAACGGAGATGTGTCGAAGGCGGTTGCCGTTGGAGATGTGCATTTGAGAACGAAGACGGGTGCGGTTCTTGTTCTCAAGGATGTTCGTCATGTCCCTGATATCCGTTTCAATCTGGTGTCGGTTGGAAGGTTGGATGACGAGGGATTCTTCAGTCTCTTCGGGAACAGTCAGTGGAAGCTTTCCAGAGGTTCGATGGTGATTATCAGAGGAAGCAAGAAGTCCGGTCTCTACTATATGGAGGGGAGCGCAGAGGGGGCACAGGAGGTGAACGCAGTCAGTGACGCGTCTACCGAGTTGTGGCACAGGCGGCTCGGCCATATCAGCGAGAAGGGGATGAGCTACTTGGTGAACAGGAAAGTGATTCCGGGGCTCAAGTCTACAAAGTTGGAGAAATGTACGCACTGTTTGGCTGGGAAGCAAAATAGGGTGTCTTTCCAAAGTCACCCAAGTTCGAGGAAGCCGGCGTTGCTCGAGTTGATTCACTCGGATGTCTGCGGTCCTATGAAGGTAAAATCTCTTGGTGGTGCTTCTTACTTTGTGACTTTTATTGATGACTGTTCCAGGAAGGTTTGGGTCTATGCCTTAAAGACCAAGGATCAGGTGCTGCCTACTTTCAAGGAGTTTCAGGCCTCCGTTGAAAGGGAGACGGGCAAGAAGTTGTTGTGTGTTCGGTCCGACAATGGCGGCGAATACATCGGTCCCTTTGATGCGTATTACAGAGAGCAAGGGATACGACACCAGAAGACTCCGCCAATGACACCTCAGCTCAATGGTGTAGCGGAGCGCATGAACAGGACACTGATGGAGAGGGTGCGGTGTTTGCTGTCAGAAGCAAACTTGCCAGGCAGTTATTGGGGTGAGGCTCTTCTCACAGCTGCTTATATTATTAATTTGTCTCCTAGTGCTCCTTTGTAGGGTGATGTGCCTGACAAAGTATGGTACGGCAAGGAGCCGTCATACAGTCACCTGCGGGCGTTTGGTTGTAAGGCCTTCGTGCATGTACCGAAGGACGAGAGGACCAAACTTGAGCCGAAGACAAGGCGATGCGTCTTTGTCGGCTACGGTCGGGATGAGTTTGGCTATAGACTCTACGACCCAGTGGAAGGAAAGCTCTACAGAAGCAGGGACGTGGTGTTCGTCGAGGATCAGACCATGACCAACACTCAGGATTCCGAGATGCCTTCTGAGGCTGAGGAATTGCCTGAGTTAGAGTCATTTCACTTCGAGCAGTTTCCAGAGGACATCGCAGAGGATCCAGTTATGGGGGAGCCGGTACATGGAGTTGCTCCCAACCTTGATCATCAGCCTGCTGATGGTGGTCAGGGTGTCCCTCAGGAGGATGAGCATGCCGGGGAGGCAGTTCCTGAAGGGGAGGAGGCTGTCGGTATACAGCCAGCACCAGTGGCTCCACTGAGAAGGAGCAACAGGGATCGTCGACCATCTACGAGATACTCGCCGGATGAGTATGTGCTATTGACTGACGGGGGAGAGCCCGAAAGTTTCGCAGAGGCTATGGAAGACGAACACAGGCAGGAGTGGATGGTAGCTATGCAGGAGGAGATGAGTTCCTTGCACACCAATTCTACTTATGATCTGGTGCGGTTGCCAAAGGGCAAGAAGGCTTTGAAGAATCGATGGGTGTTCAGAGTGAAGCAGACGGATGATGCTACTCGCCCTCGATACAAAGCGAGGCTGGTAGTCAAGGGCTACGGTCAGCGGAAAGGCGTGGATTATGATGAAATTTTTTCGCCTGTCGTCAAGCATTCGTCTATTCGGGTGGTGCTAGCATTAGCAGCCAGTTTCGACTTGGATGTCGAGCAGATGGACGTGAAGACGGCGTTCCTCCACGGTGATCTTGAGGAGGAGTTGTACATGGAGCAGCCGGAGGGATTCTGTGAGAAGGGCAAGTCACATTTGGTCTGCCGGTTGAGGAAGAGCTTGTATGATCTGAAGCAGGCTCCGAGGCAGTGGTACAGAAAGTTCGAGTCGTTTATGGGGGAGCATGGTTATGTACGGACGACGTCGGACCATTATGCATTTGTGAGGTACTTTGCCGATGATGATTTCATCATTTTATTGCTCTATGTTGATGATATGCTATTAGTGGGTCGGAATGCCACTAGGATAGCGGAGTTGAAGCGCCAACTGGGCACGGCCTTCTCTATGAAGGATTTGGGCGTAGCGAAGACTATTCTTGGGATGGACATCAGCCGAGAGAGAGAGTCTAAGCTGCTACACTTATCCCAAAAGAAGTACATTCACCGGTTACTTCAGCGTTTCGGGATGGACGGGTCGAAGAAAGTGAGTTCCCCCCTCGCGGCTCACTTTAAGTTCACTGAGGAGCAGTGTCCATCTACCGAGGACGAAAAGGAAGATATGGAGCGGGTTCCATATGCCTCAGCTGTGGGAAGCCTTATGTATGCCATGGTGTGTACGAGGCCAGATATTGCTCATGCAGTTGGTACGGTTAGCAGGTATTTTTCGAATCCTGGAAGGGTACACTGGAGTGCGGTCAAGTGGATTCTACGATATCTTCAGGGCACTAATGGTTGGAGACTTTCCTTTGGTGGTGACGAGCCGAAGCTGGTTGGGTATACCGACGCTGATATGGCTGGAGATGTAGACACGAGGCGATCGACTTCAGGCTACGTGATGATGTTTGCGGGAGGAGCAGTGTCGTGGCAGTCGCGGTTGCAGAAGTGTGTTGTCTTGTCGACGAAGGAGGCGGAATACATTGCGGCGACGGAGGCTTGCAAGGAGCTGTTGTGGATGAAGAAGCTATTGCAGGAAATGGGACTGAAGCAAGAGCAGGATACTTTGCTTTGCGACAGTCTGAGTACTATCCATCTTGTGAAGAATCAGACGTTTCATAGCCGGTCCAAGCACATCGAGACTCGGTATCATTGGATACGGGATGTGGTTGAGAAGAAGGACGCGGAGCTTGAGAAGGTGCATACAGATGACAACGGAGCTGATATGTTCACGAAGATTCTACCAAGGGGAAAGTTTGAGTACTGCAGACAGATCGTCGGGATGACGACGTCCTCCCCATAGTTGTGAAGGGGGAGATTTGTTGGAGTGGGTGGGGTTCCCAACCTATGTGGAGAAGATCCCGGAGTGCGACGAGCGCCGTCCGATGTCGGAGAAGCTCGGGAGTAGTTGTCACTGCTGCTGCTGCCCCAAAGGGGGTTCTGGACCAAGTCTGCCGAGTTCGGGCCGAACTCGGTCCCAGGCCGAGTTCTGGCCGAACTCGGTCTGGCCGTTCCAGGGTTTGGCCACCCAGTGCTGGTTGCCCCACACAGAGTTCTGGCCGAACTCTGTGTGTCGGGGGGCTGAAGCGGATTTCAGGATGAGTTTTCATCATTGGATCTAATCCAACGGTCCAGATTGGCTGCGGGATTAGGGAGATATATTGAGTTTTCTCAACCCTAATTTATTATCGTATAATCGCATTGGACAACACAAGTTTGAGAGAGAAGGAGGCAAGAGTGCCATTACAACTTCGGAGAAGAAGACGGAGGATTGAAGGTCGCTGTTCGAAGGAGATCGTATTCGGGTAATCTCTACTCGTCGTTCTCGCTCTTCGTAGCCTTGTAATCATTGTTCTTATCTCTGAGTGTTGTGGGGATCCGATTTGGATCGGGAGGAGTTTGTAGAGGGTGTATTTCTTCTATTCCATTAGTGGAGGCTTCTCAGGGTTGGACTCCGATCGTTCCGTGGTTTTTCTCGTAAGGGTTTCCACGTCAAAAATTCTCTGTGTCTGCGTGGTTGTTTTTGTGTGCTTGTTTTTAGGTTCGTGCGTTGTTTGCTCGGTCCTCTCGCAGGTACTCTCCGGTTTGGGGAAAGGTTTCCGCGCTTCTTTCCCAACAAATTCCACAAGAAGATAGAAAAATAGGATTAGTCACGGTCGTGATTAGATTAATGAAAGGATTTTATTAAGAGTTAATTAAAGGATAAATCTCGACGTCAAGAAAATATTGGTATAGTTATAAAACACTTATTCATAATCCCTTATTAAAATACACTTTGTATTTAATATATATATATATATATATATATATATATATATTGGAAATCCTATTTAAAAAAATATTGGAAATCCTATTAATATATAAAGTACATTAAAAAACCTGATGTTATAAAGAAAATCCATTTAGAAAATACATGCAGTTTATATATGAAATTGATTTAGAATACTCGAAAATCTAAACCATTTTACTAGTAAAAATCCTAATTTTAGTCAAATACACCTTTTCTTTTAGGTTAAAACTATATACCATAAATACCATAAAAATATTATATTACATTTTCACAAATATACATTAAAAATATTAACATAGATATTTTCATGTAATACTCAAAATTATTAATAACAAATAATATCCATAATAGTATTATTAAATATACATACTGATATTGGTATCTATATACAAATAAACATAAAAATAATAAAACAAAACTCAAGATCAACATTCAGTAACTACTGCTCTTTAGTTTTAGGAAACAAAGAGAGAGAGATATTGAGAGGGAAAAAGGGAGCGAGAGAGAACGAGAGCGGCAGATTGGGATCGGGGAGATGAGTGAAGAGCGGGGACTCACCATGGGTGAGGCGCTGGCGGCTAGGCGCGGCATCGATCGGTTGTCGATACACTGGATGGTGAGTGGCGGCACACGAGAATCAACGGTGGGCTAAGCGCGATGATGAGCGGCTTCGACTGGTCGCCAAGTGCCGACGCCTAGATTGGTAACCTAGGAACGACTGCCAGGAAGGCAAAGCTCCGATTCTCGATGGGGTTGTGGTGTCGAGTGAAGCTCGAGGCTAAATCTGAAAGTCGTGGACAGGGCTGTATGTGGCACGGCGCACGGAGGAGAACGGGGCTGTTGACAGGGTCGACACGGTGAAGGCCAATACTGGGTCCAGGCAGCACGGGCGGCGGTGTGCGGAGTTCACTGTGCAGTTGGCTGGCATGGCACGGAACAGTCTAAGATTGAAGGTAAGTGGTGGTCACGATTTTGTTTGTTTTTTCGTTTTTATGGTGATGGCAGTGTGTTGGCTTGAGTATTGGCCGGGACGACGGGGGTGATCAGTCGATGGCGGGGTTCATGGCGATGATGATGACCTTGGTAGCGGGTAGATGATGATGGCAGAGGTGGATATTTGCTGGTAGTGGTGGAAGTGGCGGGACAGGGCTGCGAAGATGGAAAGTAAGTAGCGGTCGTTGCCGGAGAAGATAGAAGCAGTAGGGGATCAATGTGGTAATCGTAGTTGGTTGATTTGTGGTCAGCAAGTACGAGGAATAAGAGCGGAGGAGGTGTTGGGATGGTCGTGGGGTGGCTGCGGAGACGGGGTCGGTGGTGACGATGGTTTTGGTCTGATAGCCCTTGTTGGTGGCGATGGTGTTGTCGCAGGGGCTCTGGTGGTCTGGCAAGGAGGCATGCGACGTATGAATCCGGTGGAGGTGTTGTTGACAGGCATTGTGCTGGTCGGTGGTGAGGCTGGCTTGATGCGGTAGGTCGGTTTGCACGGTAGTTGGTTTGGTTGGGACGAGCAAAGAATGGTGGATATGTACTTGTTATAATATAAAATAGTGGAAAAGAAATATAGGGACACGGACATGGTGCACGGGCACGTTATGATGATTGTGGGATTTGTGAAGAAAAAAGAAAGGGAAGGATCCACTTTATGTAGAAGATGGGGTTTCCCTAGTTAGGGAAGGAGTAGGGATAGATTTAATCAATCTTCCTATTAAATTAAATCGAATAGATATTGAATCCAATAAAACCAATCTATAATGATTTAAAAATAATACTAGATATTATGAATAATATTTGAAATACATCTAACCAAATTTTCATTTAATACTTGTAGATAATAATAATAATACTTTAGAATAATACTCAATATTAAATAATATTTAAAACATATTTTTTGTAAACTCTAATCGTAAAAATAAATGATAATATTGGATCAAATGATTCTATAAGTACATTTTATAAAAACATAAACTAGCTAATATTTTTGCCATTACAAAATATTTACCATTACTTTTTCAAACATAAAATATTTTCTAACACAAATATCTAGATAATAATTAAAAATAAATAAAATTTTGTAAAGAGAAAAATATTTAAACTAAAATAAAATAAATGAAATTTTTTTAAAAAAATCGAGAAAGTGGGCTTACAAATCTACCCACCTTAAAAAAATTTCGTCCTCGAAATTTCAAAGGATACGATTAGGCACGATTAAGAAATGATACGATAACGATCAAAATAGGTCACGCATAATCGTAAATTAAACGAAAGCTCAAGAAAATATTATGATTTTGGCATGATCAAGATTATAGTCAAAATAGTTTAGTCATGATCAAAATTATTTTGAAATCATTTTGGCACGATCAAAATGTTAAGCAAATTATTTAGGCACAATTATAGAATCAAGATCTAGATACGATTAAGAATCTAGATGAAGAAAATCAAATAGGTTTTAAAGATTACTAGGAAACCAAATGATGATTCGAAAATAGAAGGATAAGAAAGAATGGCTCAAAAATAAACAAAAAGAATAAGAACTAAATCAATAGTCATATGCCAAAATGATGTAGTCTCTATAATATTCAAAAATCATATGTATACGTGAAGTCACTTTATCAAGAATTTAAGTTCCACCAGTGTACATCTGGCTGTACTAAACCCTTGGTATCATAACTCAAATAATGATATGGTATTGAATACTCTATAACTTAATCCATTATTGACATAATAATTCAAAGATCAAATACAACAACTAAGACATAGTTTTAATAGTATTCGATAACCTATGCTTACTTGAAATTACTTCAACTAGGGGTCACGCCTAGCCAGTATGCTGCTGGCTGCAGTGTGCCTGCAGTCTCCATTATTCAAATAAATAGGGACAGTGCGCATCTGTCGTGCCGTTGTAAGTCATCAAAATTTTATTCCCACTATATCTATAAGAATTTCAAAGGATCTTCTATAAATTCAAACAAGTCGATCATGATAGAAAAATATAAGTATCTATCCTTGAAGTGAAAGTATCAAATTTGAAAATAAAATAATCAAAAATTGAATGAAGATGACTTGGAATATATGGATAATTGAATCAAAAATTATTTCGAGAAGTAATTTCTTATGTCCAAAGGAAACTAAATAAGCAATATGAACTTACGATATGACGATAATTAGAGAAGATAGAAAATAAAACTGCATAAATGATCAAGATTAGAAATTGAAACCTAGGAATTCAAGGTGAATAATATACCTATCTTTGGTCATACCATTGTATTAAAATACAATAATGCATCCTTTTATGAAAGTCATCTAATAGGGTTTAGAATTAAATGAATCCTTGGCTAAAAATTCAAATTGAATAAGGGACTCTTACTCCTAGTCATCCTCCTAAAAATCAAATCAATTCTAATTGTGAATGAGCATTTCCTAGTCGCAGGCTCGTAGTAGTAAACTAATATAGGTACTACCACCAGTTCGCAAAATTTTGCAAAAATATACCTTCATGGGCCACCAAAAAAACTTGTCATGACCGGCACCCGCTTTTCGGATACGAGTTCATAGCCAAGCGCGGCCTAAGCCGCAGCATCGACGGTAGTACGCTGTTTAGGTCTCAATGTAAATCTCAAATTCAATAAAATTATATCTAATTGCTCATTCACAATAACTATTTTATTTATAAATCCAATAATACAACATAAATAACATTTTGGAAACAAATCTGCTAAATATTTAAATAAAAGAAACTAGCTAATCTCTCTACAATCTAAGGTCGACCTCCAAGATCTCTATCTCCCCCGTATGGTCTATAGCACAAAAGTAGGAAGCATGACATGTCACCTGCAATGATCCATTCATAAAAGGGGCAAAGTACAACTCTATTGCATTTATGTAACTTAATATAAAATAAGCTAGAAGTAGGAATGCAGTAGAAAATAATAAAACATGTAGATAGACTGGAAAAATAGACATATACAAGAAACTACTAGCAAAAACATGGATGAACAAGACAACTAGTAATGAACATGTACAATAAATAGACAGTGTGTTTGAAGTAATTTTTGACATGTGAACAGCTGGACTAATACGGCACAGCATATGATGGCTATCCACAATAAAAAGGTACGACTAACCCATACGTGCGGTGTATGACTTAGCTATCCACAATAATAATAGTTGAATTTGTTATATACCTACTAAGCATTTTCCCTTCTGACTCACTAAACAATCAATAAACGAGCAATGATATAATCAAGTCCTACCGTGTCACAAACTTGTCATAATCTGGATACTCAATGAAATATAGTAAAAGATAGCATTATAATGTAAGAAGCACGTATAGAAATAGTGTACTTACCTTAATTAAGTTGCAGTTGACTTATGACTTGACCATGTTGGCACAGAATAGTCATAGATGTCATTTTTTTGAATAATACTTTAAAATAATACTCAATATTAAATAATATTTGAAAAATATTTTTGTAAACTCGAATCGTAAAAATAAATGATAATACTGGATCAAATGATTCTAGAAGTACATTTTATAAAAAAATAAACTAGTAAATATTTTTGTCGTTCCAAAATATATATCATTACTTTTTTAAACATAAAATATTTTCCAACACAAAAATATCTAGATAATAATTAAAATTAAATAAAATTTTCTAACTAGAAAAATATTTAAACTAAAATAAAATAAATAAAAATTTTAAAAAAAATCGGGAAGTAGGCTTATACGTGTGGCAACATAGACCAACTGTCCCTTCTCCCAAGCCACGGGACGAAAAATCAAGTGTCAATTTGAAAGCACGTCTTGCAACATTTGTAAGCCAATCGTGAGACCTTTTTATATTCTAACTCAATCCGAATCAAACTGAGATTATTCCTTTAGCTATATGGATTCATCTCTTTTATTATTAAGCCTACTCAGTGCAATAAAAATATTATTTTATTATTGTGAAGGCCAAGCAGAGGCAAGTTCAATGAAGCCATCCACCTGAGCGAGGAGTTGCCTCCATCGGGTGGAATTCAAGCAAGCCATTGCATGGCTAATTTCAAATGTCGTTGCGTTTTGATTCCTTCTGTTGAACTGAGCAGAACGGGACATTACAATAAAAAGTCACTAGTTGTACCAAAAATTGAGCATGGCGATGTACCTAAATTATTTGAGTCATTATCTAAATTTGTTTAAGTGTCATATTTAACCAGGAGATCTGATCGGTGACAGAAGGGCTTCCATCGATCTTTTTCACGGTGGAGGACTCGTCAAAGCGCCCACCATCTAGATCGTCGTCCTACATCTTGTTCTTTTTCTTTGATTAAGGTATGATATGATTTCAAGCAGAATAGAAATCCTAGGTTCTTCACCTTGAAAACCATGATACAATATAAAGTTTATGGAAAAAAAATTATGTATATTCTTCTCCTTCTGTAGGCACAAATATATAATAGGGAAAATTTATGAAATGCCCAAAAAACTAAAAGGTTTTATGAAAAATCCACCGCACAATAACATTTCATCGCGTGCCCAAAATTAGCAAAAAATATATAAAGGGAGTTCCGAATGACATTTTTGCCCTTCTTTCTAATTTATTAAAAACATCCACGAAACTACTCTTAAAAAAATGTTTTGATACTTCATCTTCTTCCATACGCTGCTCACTTTCGAATCTAGGTTTTATCCTAAAAAATCTTCAAACCTTACTTCAAAAACTCGTCAAAATTTTTTGAAAAGGTCGACAAACGGTAAAACTGTTAAAACGGAGGTCCAAACATCATTTTTTTTGCAATTCTAAAATTTCGAAAGGCTGACTAACAAAGAAGCGGTTAATCTTCGACTCTCGAAAATACGCTCCTTTTGCAACAAACCGGACCTCGTTTCGACCTCCCATTCAAAAGTTATGGCCCTTCAAAGTTTCAACTGGCCATAAAATGTAGAAGAATGATCATTCTCCGTGGTAATATCACAGAGAATGGCCATTCTCCATGCTAAAACCATGAAGAATGGTCATTCTCCGTGCTAAAACCACAGAGAATGACCATTCTCCTTGTTAAATTGACAAAGAATAGCCATTCTCCGTGTTAGAATGACATTCTCCGTCAATTTAATAAGGAGAATGGTCATTCTCAGTGATAAAACCACAGAAAATGGTCATTTTTCATACTAAAACCACAGAGAATGGCCATTCTCCGTGTTAGAATGATGAAGAATGACCATTCTCCGTCAATTTAACAAGGAGAATGGCCATTCTCCGTGCTAAAACTACGGATAATGGTCATTCTCCGTGCTAAAACCATGAAAAATGGCCATTCTCCTTATTAAATTGACTAAGAATAGCCATTCTCCTTGTTAGATTGATGGAAAATGGCCATTCTCCGTCAATTTAACAAGAAGAATGACCATTCTCAGTCATTTTATCACGGAGCCATTCACCATCATTTTGACACGGAGAATGGCCATTATCTGTAATTTTGATACGGAAAATGACCATTCTCCGTCATTTTGACGAAGAATGGCCATTCTCCGTCAATTTAATACATACTACCAAAATATAGTCAATTAGCGACGAATGGTTAGCGACGGATACATTCCGTCGTAATTAGCGACGGATTTGTGACAAATTGCCGACGGCATACCGACGATAAGCCGATATCATTTTTTTTATTTTAAGGGTGAGAGAACGTCGAAAGTCCATCGCTACGGCGTCGGCGATATGGCGACGGATTTTCATCCGTCGATATGCTGTCGACGATTTGGCGGAAAATGTTGGGAGAAGTAGCAGAATAAATTGCCGACTACGTAGCGATGGAAATGTCGTCGCAGGTTTACAATATAGCGTCGGCGTAGCGACGGATGTTGTCCGTCGCTAGCCAGTCGCTAAATATACGCCCCAGACTTAAATTGAAACGACGAGAAAAACTTTTCATTCCCTCCAAATTTTACTCTCTCTTCTCTCTCTCTCTCTCTCCCGCGGCGGTGATCGACGACCTCCCTCTCCCCTCTCTCTCTCCCGCAGCGGTGATCGGCGACCTCTCCTCTCTCTCTCCCAAAGGTAATCCTCTCTCTCTCTCTCTCTCTTGCGGTGGTCGTGGGTGCAGCGGGCCGGGGGCGGCAGAGACTGCGGGGGCGGCGGGTGCGTTGGGGGCTGGGGGGCGGCGGGGGAGGCGGAGGGTGGGGGGCGGCGGGGGGTAGAAGGGGCGGCGAGGTGTTGTGGGTGGCGCATGCGAGGCTGCAGGGGACGACGGGGGGGGGGGCAATGGCAGCGAGGGCGGCGGGGGCGGTGGGGGGGGGTAAACATGTATTTGCTATGCTATGCGATACATAAAAATTCGAACAATAATTAGGTGAATACATCATATTCCACATACTTCCTACCTGGTACTGACATAATGTGGGGAATCCGGCACTGCAAGGTTCGGAGTATCGGAATGGAATCGGTATCGAACCCTTTCCTGTGTACTGATTTTGGCGGTATCAGTAGTTTCGGATCGGAGTATCCAGCTTTTTGTATCAAAAAACAAATCATTATTAAAAAATATTAAAAAGTATATATTATACATTTAGGCATAGTTTAAGTATTTCTTTTGCGTTGTTTCTTAGTAGTTTTAAAATTGAATGAAATAATAGTCATCCTTGCCGATTGATTTACCTGCGATAAATAAGCTTTCTTTATTTTGCATGTTTTTACAACCCTAATATGCTTTTACACCATTGTTGATTGGTCTTTTTCGTTCAATTTTCTTTGTCGAATTGATGAGAAATATACCTCAACATCAGTATCGGTAGCGATTGGTATTGGATCGGGACATGCCAAATCGTATCGGTATCGATCGTATCATATTGTACGGCCGATAGTACAAGTTTTCTCCTAGACAATGTTTGGGAGCTATAAAGGAAATATGAGGGCATATCCAAGGTATGTAGACGATACAAGTGCAATCCCTTTGATTCTAAGGGTAATTGCTTATGATATATCCTGTTTCCTGTTAAGATAATTGTTTATTCACCTATAATGACTGTAAAACTTGATTTGCTGCTGCAAGCATACAACACCACAAAAATATTTACTGACTCATCAAGTTGAATCGTGTATAACATGCTCGACGCATAAGAGGAATCATTTGGACATAATGGACTATCGAACTATCGGTATCGGACTATCGGTATCGGTATCGGTATCGAACTATCGGACTATCGGCATCGATATCGAACTATCAGTATCGCTAGCGGACTATCGGTATCGGTATCGAACTATAGGTATCGCACTATCGGTATCGGTATCGCACTATCGGTATCGGACTATCGGTATCGGTATTGCACTATCGGTATCGATATATATCGGCCGTATAGCTAGGATTCGTATCGGCCTTATCGATTCGGTATCGACCATATCCGATAGGTATCGGTCGTATCGGATATGTATCGGCCGTATCAGATTAGCATGGTGGAAAGTTTAGTAATAACTGTACTTAGATTTTTCTCTTCTCGAGCTAGAATACCATTGCAAGAGAGTCACGAGAGAGTAAAAAAATCTCCTATATATTGATGTTTACGAGAGTGATTGGCCAATTACAGTAACACACATGCTGCATTTTCCATCAGGGAAGGAGAGATTGAAGGCAGTAACATATATAGTTGTATTTCAGAAGAAGACGAACTCCTATAAACTCTTTGTTCACAAAACAAGCTATAGACGAACTACTATAAACTCTTTGTTCTGTATTCTCTATAGCTTGTTTTGTGAACAAAGAGTTTGTGCGAGTTCTTCTCCCGAAATACAACTCTAAATGTTATTGCTTTCAATCTCTCATTCCCCGATAGAAAATACAGCATGTGTGTTACTGTAATTGGCCAATCACTCTCGTAAACATCAATATGCAGGAGATTTTTTTACTCTCTTGTGACTCTCTTGCAATGGTATTCTAGCTCGAGAAGAGAAAAATTTAAGTACAGTTGTTACTAAACCTTCCACCATGCTAATCTGATACGGCCGATACATATCCGATACGGCCGATACCTATCGGATATGGCCGATACTGAATCGATAAGGCAAATACTAATCCTAGCTATACGGTCGATACATATCGGATAGGATGATACCAATTCGCTAAGGCCAATACCAACTTGATATGACCTATACCACACCTATAAACCGATACTAATCTGATACGGTCGATACTAAGTACATCCGACCTATATACCAGCGGATCCACTAGTTACATGATTATATACTAATTCTGTTTAGTTTGTCTTACGATACAGATTTTTACATCCAATCTGTGATGGATCGTTATTTCGTTGATCGTACATGGATGTACAAACGACAACACGAGAGCAGAATAGGTGTAAGTGACGATTTTCAAGCAGGCGTGGAAGTGTTTCTTAAGTATGCCATGAGCAAAGCTCCGTATATAGACGGTAACAAAATCAAGTGTCCATGTCGTAATTGTCGCAATAGACGTTACGAAAAAGTGGTGAGTGTAAGAGATCATTTGACCCGTAAGGGTTTCGTACGTGATTACGGCCTGTGGTTATCGTAAGATAAACTATATGCGGAAAGACAGGTTGCGAATGCTGCTACTTATGCTTTTGATGATAATGTTGCAACGGATTTTGTCGTCGAAGACGACGAATGCTCTGTTGATTATGGAGACCTGCAGAACCTTGCACGAGATATGGTGTACGATGCGACAGGGCCTAATTTTGATCCAGAGGATCCTAATCCCGAGGCGAAGGAGTTCTATGATATGTTTCAGGATGCTAAAACTTCTTTATCTCCTGGTTGTGAGCCACATTCCGTACTGTCAGTGACGATGCGGTTGTTGAACATAAAGTCCTATTTTAACTTGCCACAAACTTGCTATGATCGAATTATACAACTAATCAAGGAGGTGTTACCGATATGCATGAAAAATAGTAAGGTGTAACGCCTTAAGCATGGAGGAAAAACTTCTTTCTTTGATTGTCATTGTCAATTTCTGCCCGCGAGTCATCCTTGGAGAAAGAACAAGGACGCGTTCAGAGCTGAAAAACAAGAATTTTCTCATCCGCCTGCCAGATTGTCGGGATACAATATTTGGAAAGATGTAAAGGACTTGCCCACTGTAATGGAAGATCCATCGAACAATCGTGTCGATGGGTTCGGACAAAGCCATAACTGGACCAAATGGAGTATCTTCTGGGACTTGCATTATTGGAAAGATAATCTTATAAGGCATAATCTTGATATTATGCATATCAAAAAGAATGTGTTCGATAATGTCTTCAATACTGTCATGGATATTAAAGGAAAGACGAAGGACAATCCAAAAGCAAGACAAGATATTGCCGAGATATGCAAGCGTCCTTATCTGAACTTGATACAAAGGGGAGCTGGTGGACAATTAAGTAAGCCGATTGCATAATACATATTGAGCAAGGAAGATAGATTAATAATCTGCAAGTGGGTATCTACTTTAAGATTTTTCGACGGCTATGTGTCGAATTTGTCTAGATGCGTTGATCTCAATGAACGCAAGCTAACGGAAATGAAGAGTCATGACTGCCACGTGTTTATGGAAAGATTACTGCCTATTGCTTTGAAAGAGTTGTTGCCTTCTGCGGTATGGGTTCCGTTGGCCGAACTATCTATATTCTTTAGGGATATTTGTTCAACTAAGTTGACTGTGCAACACATGGTTGAACTTGAGGAGAAGATTATCTTAACAATTTGTAAGTTGGAGAAAATATTTCCTTCTGACTTCTTCGACAGCATGGAACATCTACCGATTCATCTAGCATACGAAGCCCGTGTCGGTGCATCTGTTCATTATCGATGGATGTACCCATTTCAAAGGTACATAAAAATCGATATAATTTAAGTTGAATTTCAGTGGGTTTTAAAATTCATTCTTAATTCTCAAGATAATTTGTCTCTCTAGATACCTACACCATCTAAAGAAGAAAGTTGGCAACAAGGCTCATATAGAGGCTTCGATATGCGAAGCATATCTTATCGAAGAGGTGTCAAACTTCTGCTCCATTTATTTCGATACTCATGTTAAGACAAATTGAAATAGACCTCAAATGAATGATGAGGACGTTGAGGATGGAGGTATATTCAATGTAAGGGGCAAGCCTATTGGGGCTAGTAAAAAACGGTGGTTGACTGACGACGAGTATGATGCCGCTCACTGATATGTCTTATTAAACTGTGACATACAAGAAGTGAGAGATTTGGAGAAGTAAGTCAGTACACTTGCACTCGTTATAATCTCTAATTTGATGAAGTAAGTGACTACACTTATATATTATTATTTTCTCTAATAGTGTATTTAGAGATGAAGTCAAAATAAGGACATCCGATATTACCGATGAGGGACTTCAAAGAGAGGTTGATTGTACATTTCCGTCATGGTTTCGCAAATACGTAAGTAACTGAGATTATAATTGAGGTTGATTTTATATATTCATATAAAATACGTAAGTAACTGAGATTATAAATATATAATCTAAAATATTTAAATTATAAATATTTGTTTACAGGTTTTATTGCCTGAAACAACACTCACTAATGAGAGTGTTCGTTATCTGGCATTGGGACCGAAGAAGCAAACAAAGACTTGGCCAGGCTTTGTCGTTAATGGCTTCAGGTTTAAGACAACTCAGAATGCTATAAATGTCGAATTTATCAATGACGGCATCAGTACCAAGGATTTCGGTGTTTGCATAAGAGGCACCATCTATGACGACGAGCCAAACTTTGACTATTATGGAGTGCTTCGGGATATTGTAGATTGACAATATACTGGCCCATATGATATGCATATTGTGATGTTCAAATGTGAGTGGTTTGATACGATACCAAATATCGGTTGGAGAATCGATAAACAACTTGGATTTGTCGATATAAATCATCGCAGGAGGTATAGAGGGTCCAATACATTTGCAATAGAAAATCAGGCTGTTCAAGTCTACTATACAAGCTACCCAAGGCGTTGTAGAGATCGATTTGACTAGTAGGCAGTATACAAGATTAATCTAGGAATACATTCAACGTTGGAGACCCAGCATACCAAGAGGACCAGATCGAAAAGTTCCAATACTTGGGACAACACTCGGATACAATGGATGTTGAAGATATTGTTGAAGAAATAGAGGGGAGGAAGAGGTTGATACACAAGACTTAGCTGTCAACCAGGGAAGAAAGAGGCGTCTTGTCCCAAATATTGAGGCTGAAGAAGAAGAAGAAGAAGAAGAAGAAGAAGACGAATTTGATGGGGATGAGGATACAGATAAAATCGACGATGAAGATAAGGATGAGGATGAAGATGAGGAGGTGGATGATGATGAAGACGAGGCCGAGGATGAGAACGAAGATGATGATTAGGTTAAATATTGTTGTATATTAAAAATACTTCCAATTACGTGAATTAAGTTTGACCTCATAAAAGCAATTACGTGAATTCATGTTTTTTTCGTTCGATTATTTACTTATTGCAGATGGCACTCCTAGTATTTTTTGTCGCGACGACACTCGTCTCCCTACTGGTGGTATGTATATTTTAGTTTAGAATTTTATATTTATTTACACTTTTATATTGTTAATTTGTTTATGTGTTCTATTTACAGGTCATGATGGCTGGCCGTGGTGGTGGTGGTGGTGGTGGTGGTGGTGGTCGTGGTGGTACTGGTGGTCGTGGTCGCATTCAAGCTTCCCGGGATGTGACCCCATCCAGCGAGCTCGACCCGGAGAGTACCCCGGGCACAGACGTATCCCACCGTCGATCGACAACTTCATCGAGGCATGAGTCCGGATCTGCTAGCGGATCCGTTCCGCTATCGGACCCACCAGCGGATCTACCAGTGGATCCCCCAGTTACTGCACAGTGGGTCCCATAGTACCCCCATACTCGGTTCCATCCGGTTACTGGGGAGTACATGCGCGGACCCCGCAGATCCTCCGACGACACCAGAGAGGCCGAGAGGCAAGTTCCGACAAGAGCTATGGACCGCGGGGACCTCGTAAGTAAATTTAAGTTAATTTATTAAATTTCTTTCACTTATTCAAGTTAATAATCCAGTCGTTTCTTCTTTGTAGGTTTTTTTCCATTTAATGTTGCCAGGGCTCTTGGAGAAATTATCAGGGCTAACTTCCATGGTCCCTACCTCAACTTTTCGTCGGTGCCCCCAAACTTAAAGTATGTCTGGCTCGATGAGTTGAGGGTATATATCTATATATTCTGGTTAATTTTTAGTTACTCTTTAATCAACCATTTTTTAAATTACGTGATAATTGAATTTATATGTTAAACGACGTACTGGTGTCCCCCCCATCGCGAGGACGCGATCCACAGGACCTATAGAAGCGCTGCCTCGAAGAAAATACGTGATATGATTCATGACCTGAAAATGGGGCAGACGAGGCCGAATCGGATCCGACAGGACTATTATGAAGACCTCTTAGATATGATGAATACTCCTGCGTACAAGGAAAAATCGAAGAAGGCGAAGGCGAACCTACGGGCCGCGGGGCTTCATACGGGGGGGATCAAGGCCCCACGCAGCGACGCTTGCAGATCTGGTGAGATACCGTAAATTTATTTCACTATCGAATTAGGTATTATTAATATATGGAGTTAATTAAGTTCTACGGAAATTTCGTATACAGACCCAACGGGCGGTGAAGGAGGGAAAGGCGCCAGAATCGGTCACCATGCACGACGTGTTCCAGCATACGCACAAGAGACGGAAGGACGGGAGCTTCGTCGACGAGAGGGCCAAGGAGACTGATGTAAGTACTTATGTTTATGAGATTTACATTAGAATTAAAAGTATTCGGACTATAACTTAAGTAAACTTAGGATTCAAACTTAACTTAGTGAAACATTGGATTTAGATTACAACTTAGGTAAATCTTATAATATAAACACATTCATTTGATAGGCTGCATATCGTGAGACCCTTAGTCGGGCTCAGTTAACTGATACCGAGGATGTCGGTTGAAACGACGCCCGCCCGGACGCCCTCTTCTTTGGCCGCTCGCAACGAATTGTTCGTAGATACCGTCGGCGGCTTTAAGAAAGGGCACCTGTACGGAGTCGGCTCCCTAGGGCCATTGCACATGGCGACTCAGAGATTTCTACCGACACCGCCTCCTCTCGCGGCCCCGGCAGACGATAATGTTAGGTCGCAGCTTACGCAGTTGCACGAGACGGTGTCGTCCTTGCGGGAGCAAATTGCCACGTACTTTTTGCCTCCGTCTGCTGTTGCCGGTCCGTCTGCTGCTGGTGTCGGTCCATCTGCTACTGGTGTCGGTCCGTCGACTGCTGGTGTCAGTCCTTCTTCCGTCGGTCATCTTTCTTTCAACCCTGCTGCCCTTCTGGTACCGCCTCCGACTGTGACGACACTCCTTGATCTCATGTCGCCAAAGCAGCTACGCCGACTTCCGAGCAGTGTCCTCAACGGCTTGCCGCCGTACCTAGTGGAGTAGTATATTTGTCGGTCGTATGAGGGATTACCACCACCGGACAATCGAACTCCTCCTCCTTCTTGAAGTATTGTATAAGAATAGTTTTAAAATTTGGAATATTTGTGGAAATTTTGAATTATAACTGGTTTGGGTGATGCATATTTTTGGTTATGTATATTTGTGGAAATTTGGGATTATAACTAGTTTTTAAATTTCAGGATAATTGGTGTCTATTTATATTAGTTTGGGTTATGCATATTTGTGATTATATATTGGTCTATGTGATTCTTGGATAATTGGTGTACATTAAATTCGTATGTGATTTATAATGGATTATATATTGGTCTCAGTGAATGTATATTGTGATTATATATTGGTCCGATGTTCGGATGTTGTGTGAACAGGGAAAGGCCTGCAATTTTTTTTAAAAATATCTCAGTTAGCGACGGACTAGTGACCGGTTAGCGACGGATATTTCCAGTTTTCGACCACTTGACGACGGAATATCCATCGCTATCTGTAGAAAATATTTCCAGTTCGCGATGGATTTTCGACGGCCAGCCGACGGCATATCTAGCATGGCAACGACCTGCCAACAGATTATCCGTCTGTAAGGTTCTGATGGCAGGAAGATGTACAGAATATTAGCGACGGATATTCCGTCAGAGATCCGTTGCCATGGTCGACGGATTAACGTCTGAATATCCATCGCCATGGTTCTAGAAATACCATGTTCGACGGATTCGCGTCGGAATAGCCGTCGCCATGGTTCTGGAAATGAAATGTCAAGCATTTCCAGAACTATGACGATGGATATTTCGCCAGTAATCCGTCGCCATGACGATGAATGCGCGACGAAGTCACGACGACATATCCGTCGCCAGTGTTCTGGAAATGTCAAGCATTTGCAGAACAATGTCGACGGATTATCCGTCGCTAAGCCGTCCTTTATTAGCGATGGCGTTCGAAGGAATAGCGACGGAATGATACCCTCTGATACACTGTTACGACGGTTTATCGACGGACTATCCGTCGCTAGCATCCACACAATTCTGTACGTAATACTTGAATTCGACGAAAGACCATCGAGAAGTCGTCGCTAATACAACGAATTATGATGACGGAAAGCCGTTGCTATTCCGTCGCTTGACGACTACGTAGCGACGGATCTTTATTAGCGACGAGCTATTTACCGACGGAATATTTTGACCAATTTCCGTCAGGGATCCGTCGCTAATACTGACGGATGGGCAACGGATCTGGCTGTCGCTAAATCGCCATATTTTGGTAATGAAGGAGAATGACCATTCTTCGTGCTAAAACCACGAACAATGACCATTCTCCTTGTTAAATTGACCAATAATAGCCATTCTCCGTGTTAAAATGACGGAGAATGGCCATTCTCCGTCAATTTAACAAGGAGAATGATCATTCTCCGTCATTTTAACACGAAGAATGGCCATTCGATCTCCGTGTTAAAATGACGGAGAATTGCCATTCTCAGTCTGTCACGACCCGCACCCTGTATAGGGGCACGAGAAGTGGGTACGTCCAGCCTACGCCGCAGTGTCGGCGGTAGAATGCTGTCCTAGGTCAATTATCTAACAATATATAGGGTACCTGTACAGTTTATACTCTCCGAATGGAGGTGACAAATAGAATACAATCTCAATCACATCTAGGTAGAAGAATGAAAGATAGATAGATAGACAGTAACTCAAAGAGAACAGTAGCATAGATGAAATAAGTCCAAGTGTCTAGGATAACATAACATCCAGAATGTCAACCCAAAATACAATATAAGTCTAAGAGTCTATACATCTCAACATCTTAAAATACAACTCAGAATATGAGACAAAATGATAATATAGAAAAGACTGTCTAGCTAAACTAGCCTAGACTACTGGGGCAACATCCTCAGCTGCAGGTGGATCCTGCTGAGGGTCCACAACATAAGTACCATCTAGTCCTGCTCCATAATAGGTAGACACCAGGGCCTCATCCTCATCCTCTGTAATATTTTCAACAGGTCCAGTCAGGACAGGAACGAGCATACATCTCACGCAGTGCATAGTATGATAGAAAATATAAAGTATGCAATAGAGTAAAATACAGGAAACGCTGAAGGAAGATACATGTAGTAAAAGAGATAACTGTAATGAAATATCTACTATAATAGAGAACTAGCAGTGACTAGTGAGTCAGAGTAAAATATAGACATATGAATGGCATAGGAGATTCATGACTACAGCTAGAAGTGATTCATGACTACAGCTTCTGGGGTAATATCCACATGACTATTTCCACTCCCCCATCCCCAATCAAAAACAAGGATCCGTTCAAGTTATGTTAAGATTCGTGATAAGCCCATAAATGGGAGATTCATGAGAGGCTCTGTGAACATGAGAGTACATGAGTCACAAGCGATTCGTGAATCTATGAAAGCATAGAGATACATGATGATTCGTGAAAAGCACAAACATGCTGTATCTGATGCTCCCGAGGGGGATAACATCTCATAAAAAGATCCATATAGTACCAATCCGAGATAACAATCGTATCAGCATCAAGTAAAGTAATCTAGAGCAAGAATATAAATCCTGGCAAGTATAAAACGGTCAGAGAATGTACTCGCCTGATAACTGAATGTCTGAAGAGGCTATACTGTCTGAGGAGAGGTGTATGGCTCCTAATCAGAGCAATACAAGTCACAATGTATCCACAATGGTAAAAATAAAGTATACAATGCATACTACATGATTCTAGGTCAATCTGGTCAAAAGTCAACTCTTGGTCAACTCTAATAGTCAAACTAGGTCACAGGAAGTCATACTAGGTCATAGTAAATCAAACTAAGTCAAATAAAGTCAAACAAGGTCAAACAAGTCAAGGTTAGTTAAATCTAGGTTAAAGTCAACTCTTGGTCAACATTCTAGTCAAACTAGTCAAGTTATCTAGGGTTTTGGTCAATAGTGGTCAGACTAGTCAAATACTAGTCAACATGATCAATCTAGGTCAAGTCTAGGTCAAACTTAGACTAACTAAGGTTTTGGTCAAACAAGGACTAGTCAACAATGTAATTAGGTCAATCTTGACTAATGGTCAACTTCTAGTCAATCTCTAAGGCTAACACAAATCATGACACAACTCTTAAGTATTCCACTTAACCCCATACATATCTTAATCTACATAGGGCTATCTATATAACCCAGGGTCAAACATAAATCAATTAGTTAGGGTTTAATCAAACTTAGTCAAATAGTCCTTTTAAAACTATCCAGGTCAATTCTATGTCAATTTGGTCAAGTTTGACCCATGGTTGACTTTGGTCAATAATGGTCAACATTTTGGTCAACCTAGGTCTAGTAGGCCTAATGGTCTACCTAACTCATTGGCCATAGGCCATAGGCTAGTAACTAGGTTCCATAGGCTAATACCATATATATATATATGAATATATGTACATATATATATATATATATATATATATATATATATATATACAAAACATATATATAAGACATATATATAGAGAGAGAAGGAATGAGAGAGAGTGAATTAGGGGTGAGAGAGAGAATGAGAAAGAGATCAGTGAGAGAGAGGGGGAATACTGGACTGACACAGGAAAGGGGGGGTCCAGATTTCTGGAATCCCAGAAAACAGTCCCCCCCCCCACACACACAGTACACATACATACATGTATATGTATATATACATAACTACATATATACACATATATATATCCTCAAATTCCTCCTACACACACATATATACATATACATATGTATACAACACTGAAATATACAAATACATGTATAAAACATAACAAAAATCAAATCAAAATTCATTTCTGAAAACTGGGAAAATATCCCAAACTCTGGAAAATGGACTGTGCACAGGAAAATTGGGTAAACCCAAAAACACACACCTAACCGAGCTAAGGCTCGAACCAAGGGTTGGTAATACTATCCCTAGTGTCCTCTAGTGTCCTAGGTGCCTGACACGACACCATGACACAATTTGACGTGTCCCGACTCAAAAAACCCAATCGGGTAAACACAGACACACACATACGTACACAGCATTGTGCACGCGTGTCGACTAGTCTAGGGACTCGTGTGTCCAACCAAAAGTGTCGTGTTCGTGTCAGTAGCTAGGTGGGGTGTCAGGGTAGGTGTCTAGGTGCCTGAGTCGTGTCCACGAAGTCGCGTGTCCACGCGCGAAGCGCGTATCAGTAGGGAAAAATTTGTGCGCACAGTACAGTTCAAAATCAGAGCGTGCCAAATTTCGTGTCCGACACGACACTAGGAGTCTTGAAACTTGGGGAGTGACTTGTCAGTCACTGCCCGAGTCCCACACCAAATTTGGTAATTTCTAACGGCCTGTGCAGTGAGCACTACACGTGGCAGCAGGGCACTGCCACCGTGTCTGCACGTGTATGTGCGTGTCCGTTTTGGACACGAGGACACCAAATCTTTGACTCAGTCCTCAGGATTCTTGATCTACAATACAAGACCTAATTTTCCTTTCAATTAGTTTTTGAAATTAAAAACATTTTATTCACACAGGCATTTCATCAAACAAGGTTTAATAGCCTAGGATACGTATCCGATACGGACACCAAACCAACCCTAAATTTCACCAAACTTGACCTACAGTTCCATGGTACCTAGATGCATGCAACTATGAAGAAAAAATATAATATTAACAAGGTTTGAGGGTATTTACCTATTTAGTGAAAACTCAAGAAAACACCAAAGTAGGGGGGTGTCCTCTTCTCTTGGTGATTCCCAAAGCTCCACTTCCTTGATAGCAGGCCCTAACTAGTATCCTCTAGTGTAGCGGAGTCCAATGCAAGAAACTAGAGGTGATTTGGATCAAAAATGATCAAGTTATCAAGGTTTGATGAAAAGAAATTTTTCTAGGTTTTAATTCATGTAAATGATCATGAATGAATTTGAGGGGATTATATAGGAAGGTGTAGGGCTAGGGGGGTGCCCTTGGCCGGCCATGGCAGTGGGGGTGTCCTTGGGTTTCTTCCAAGCTAAGGGAAGGACTTTGGTGCCAAAAGCATGGATACTTTGAGGGTTTTGTGGAAATATCTACTAAGGTAAATATCAAGATATTTCCCTACTTTAACCAATGTAAATATATATCCCCTTAGTATTCTAGGTTAGTAACTAATCTCTAGATTAGGCTAAACTTGGTTAGGGCTCTCATGACACTTAACAATAATTGAACAATAATAAAAACACATAAATACAAATAATTCCAAATAAATCCTAGAAAATTACCAAAATACCCTTTAGGCTAAAAAGCCCTAATTTGATGTTCTAAACCTATGGCTAGGCTCATATGATCATGGTTAGTCTCTAGGTTATGAAATCTCTAGGGTTTACACTAGGGTTATACTAGTAAAGTCACAAAGTCATAAGTCATGACTTAGGAAATGGTTTTAATTACACTAGAAATCACCATAATTCATATCATGACTAAAATACCATTAATAAATAATAAAAATAATAAATTTTCAAAAATATCCTAATTACAGAAAACTGGGTGTTACAAGTCTACCCACCTTAAAATAATTTCGTCCTCGAAATTTAGATGGTACTCCTCCTAGGTCAAACCTCCAACAATCAGGGTCGAAGCTACTACCTAGCAACATACAAGGTCAACAAGCAAAATATGGGTAGTAGACCTATACTGGATCATGTCCAAAAATTGGTTGGCAGTTTTAGGTCATAAGGTGTAGACTAGGAAGATAAGAAAACAATAAATTACAGGGCTAAAAGGATTACCATTCTATGATCAGCGCTACTCTATCAAAAGGCATAGCATATACATTAATTTATTTAAGAGAAAAATTCTTGACAAAAGAAGTTAGTCAAGAATTATATTAACAGCTAATACTCCTACTCCTACTCCTAAGTAAGAGATGAAGAACAACAACAATCGACAAAATCAAAGGAACTACCAGGTCAAAACTGATCACTAATAAAGAACAGGTAGGAGCAGATGGAATTGGATTTTAAGATAGATATAATGAAGCAAGGTGGGAATGGAATTTAGAAGAACAGAACCTGCAAGCACATCACCAACTGCCTGAGCATCCTCAACTGTCATGGCGTAAGCTCGCCCCTGCTGGCCTCTTCCAGCCTGCTGATGAAACTATAAATCTGCTGTTGTGGCTGTAACTGTCCCCTCTGCTGACCTACCGGAGCCTTGGCTCCTGCTCCTGGTGTGCTCCCTGTGCTACTCTGCCTGTGTATTGGGAACACTCCCTCAGCTGGTGGTCCGCTGCCCACATAGTAGGCACCAGCCCAACCTCTTCCTGCACTCTCCCCATCCATGTCCCAGCTTCTTACAGTAGGGACAACTGGTAGTCTGCTGTCTCGGGGCCTGTGCTGCTGCCTCGGCTGGATACTGCTGTGGCTGCCTCTGCTGATGCTGATAGTGAGGCCTCTTGGCCTGACCTCCACTACTGCCGGCCTGTGTATCACGGCCCCTCTTGAGCTTCAGCTCAAGATCATCCTCAGCTGCCTTGCTCCTGCCAGAATCTCCTCAAAAGTGGCATTCCTGTCACTTTGGTCAAGGACTTGACTTCCTTGACCAAGCCCTTCCTGAACCTCCTCGCCTTCGCTGTCTCGCTAAGGTCCTCTAAATCTGCTCAACCGACAAAACTACCGGAATACTCCTCTACAGTCTGGTTCCCCTGAACCAGGTTCTCGAACTAGGTCTCCAAAGCACCGACTGCCTGATCCGGGAAAAACTTTCCCTTGAAGAGCTCCTTGAAAGCTCCCCATGTCTGCCTGGAGTGCCTACTCTCGGGTTCGTCTGGTACCAGGTACGGGCAAGATCCTGCATCTGGCTGGCTGCTGCCTCTATCTGTAGTCCGGCTGGTATCTCGCCAGTCAGAAAATCTCCTTAATGTGCTCAATCCAGTCATCAGCATAAAGATATCTCTGTCCCCAAGAAGTCCCTGGGGTTCATCTTCTTAAAGTCTGAATGTCCGGAATCCTCTGCTGTCGCGGCTGTCCCAATCCTCCCTGTGGCTGGACAGCCAACCTCTCACCGTCGCTCTAGCCAGCTGATGGACCTCATCTATGCCCCTGGTAAACTCGTCGTATGACGCTACTGCTGGGCCAGCTGCGTCTTAGGAAATGCTGGAAGTATGAAAATATCTGTGCAGCATCCACTAATCCAGATGGCATCGGCGGTGGAACTGTTGTTGGTGCTGCTGTGCTGCTGAAACTGTGGCTGACGAAACTGCGGGGGAGGCATGTCTGGGGTAGCTGGGATGGTCCCCCGAATAAGTAGAGGTGCACCCCCAAATGTGGCAGAAGCTCCCACATGAGCTGGAGTAAGGGGAGCTGTGGTCCCCGGGTCCTGGTAAAATGGACGAGAGGTGGCAGACTCTCAGTGGTGTCACCTGGACCGAGTCGCTGTGATCGTGTCTCCACCATCCTGAAGACAGATCAACAAGGAAGTCAATAACGGTACAAGGATGATAGTATCAAGAAGGACAATATGATTATACAGATTTGAACAAAAGTCAGTAGATTCAAATCCATAGAAATTTCTAATGGATTGAGTATCCACTCTCTCTAAGCCTATTCCTCAAATCATATCACAGGCTGTAGTGATACTCTAGTTTGAATACCACTACAAACAGGACCTGCATGGGCCACCACTAAAAACATGTCACGACCCGCACCCTGTATAGGGGCACGAGAAGTGGGTACGTCCAGCCTACGCCGTATTGTCGGCAGTAGAACGGTCCTAGGTCAATCATCTAACAATATATAGGGTACTACAGTTTATACTCTCGAATGAGGGTGACAAACAGACAATCCTCACACATCTAGGTAGAAGAATGAAAGATAGATATAAAGACAGTAACTGAAAGAGAACAGTAGCATAGAGAAATAAGTCCAAGTGTCTAGGATAACATAACATCCAGAATGTCAACCCAA
>JANAVB010021207.1:0-26945 GCA_029216955.1 Iris pallida
GGACTGTCCTGAGGCTTTCGGGCGTAAAAGACATGGAGCAGGAACCAAGGCACCAGTGGAGCAGCAAAGGGGACCCTTACCGACTCAGCAGCAGAAGTTTGTTCAGCACCAGCAGCAGACTAGAGGGGGCCAGCAGGGGCGAGCTTTCGCCATGGCAGCGGAGGATACCGAGGCAGTAGGCGATCTGATAGCAGGTTCTGTTCTTATCGACTCTTTTCCCGCATTCGCTTATTTGATTCGGGTGCTTCCCATAGCTTCGTGTCTCTATCTTTTTCCATTAGACACCAGCTTTCTTCTGAACCTTTACCTAGGACTTGCAAGATCACGACTGGGGGTGGTATTATCCTCGTCAGTGATGTTTGCAAGGATCGGAGAGTAGTTTTGGGAGGCCGAGAACTGGATGTGAGTCTGCTCGTGATGCCACTACCGAACTATGATATTGTACTCGGTATGGATTGGTTGAGCAGGCACCATGCCAGTATAGATTACCGTGGGGGTAGAGTTCTTTTCAGCATGCCAGGAGAGCCAGAGGTCGAGTTCACCAGGCGGGAGTCAGAGCATAGCAGCGGAGTTTTCTGCAGAGCTTCAGCAGAGGAGCAGAGTGTGACACATCTACTGATAGCTGAGTTTATAGATTTGTTTCCGGAGGAGTTGCCAGGGTTGCCTCCGGACAGGGATGTAGAGTTCTCTATAGACTTGGTACCCGACGCAGAGCCGATATCTCAGCATGTCTATAGAGTGAACAATAGTGAGCTAGTGGAGCTCAAGAAGCAAGTGGATGAGTTACAGGGCAAGGGCTTCATCCGATCAAGTTTTTCACCATGGGGTGCGCCAGTACTCTTCTTACCGAAGAAGGATGGGTCGGTACGGATGTGTATCGACTACAGGGCACTCAATAGCCTCATGATCAAGAAAAAGTATCCGTTGCCGAGGATCGATGACCTGTTCGATCAGCTGAACGGAGCGAAGGTATTTTCCAAGATTGATCTGAGGTCAGGATATCATCAGGTGAAGTTGAAGAAGGAGGATATTTCGAAGACAGCTTTCAGGACTCGGTATGGCCAGTTTGAGTTCATGGTGATGCCGTTTGGGTTAACTAACGCCCCGACGGTGTTCATGAACTTGATGAACAAGGTGTTCCACCAATACTTGGACAAGTTCGTGGTGGTGTTCATCGACAACATTTTGGTGTATTCGAAGACCCCAGAGGAGCATGAGGAGCATTTGAGAGTGGTTCTGGAGACTCTCAGGAAGGAGCAGCTTTACGGTAAGCTCTCGAAGTGTGAGTTCTTGGATCGAGTTGATTTCTTAGGTCATATGGTGACCGGAGATGGGATCTCAGTCGCCCCAAGAAGATCAGGGCAGTTGAGGCATGGACAGCACCGAGTTCGGTCGCAGAGATCAGGAGCTTTCTGGGATTGGCAGGATAGTACAGGAGGTTTGTTCAGGATTTCTCCTGGATTACAGAGCCATTGACTAGGCTGACTCGGAAGGACGCAGAGTTTGTCTGGTCAGAGGATGTCAGGTTGCTTTTGATGAGCTGAAGAAGCGACTGACGATAGCCCCAATTTTGAAGTTGCCATCAGTATCAGGCGGGTTCACTATCTACAGTGACGCCTCAGGGAAGGGTTTGGGTTTTGTCTTACAGCAGCATGGGAAGGTGATTGCCTATGCATCCAGGCAGTTACGTCCGTATGAGAAGAACTACCCTACCCATGATTTGGAGTTGGCAGCGGTTATTTTTGCTCTGAAGCTGTGGAAGCACTATCTATACGGAGAGCGTGTGGAGATCTTCACAGACCACAAGAGCTTGAAGTATGTGTTTACAAAGAAAGAGCTAGCTCAATATGAGGCAGTACAGATGGTTGGAGTTGATGAAGGACTTCGACATTTCATTGCAGTACCATCCAGAGAAGGCCAACGTGGTTGCCGATGCATTGTGTAAGTATCCCGTAGCTATGTGCTTGACGGTGGATCGTCATCTATTAGCAGATTTGGAGAGTTTGGAGATCGAGGTAATCGTACCAGGAGTTCAGATGCAGATATAGAGCCTGCAGATTCAGTCAGACTTGATGGAGAGGATCAAGTCAGCTCAGTTCGACGATGTTACTCTGGGTGTATCCCAGAGCAGGTTCGAGCAGGATTGGCAGATACGGAGTTCATCATTACGGAGGACGGCACATTGAGGCACGGTTCCAAACTGTGTGTGCCTAGCGGAGAGCTTCGAGAGCAGGTTATACTGAAGGTATATCGCTCTCAGTACACTATGCATCCAGGTGCCAATAAAATGTATAGAGACTTGAAGGAGCATGTATGGTGATATAGAATGAAGCGGGAAGTAGCACGCTTCGTAGCCAGGTTCTTAGTTTGTCAGCAGGTTAAGGCAGAAAGGCAGAGGCCAGGAGGACTGTTGCAGCCATTGTCCATTCCGGAGTGGAAGTGGGAGCACATCACGATGGATATTATTTCGGGATTGTCGCGTTCATCAGGAGAAAAAGATGCGATTTGGGTCATCGTGGACAGGTTGACCAAATCGGCCCACTTTTTGCCATTCAGATTGGGGACGTTTACGGAGAAGCTAGCAGATTTGTATATACAGCAGATTGTCAGGATACATGGAGTTATGATGAGCATTGTCTCGGATCGGGATAGTCGCTTTACTTTCCATTTCTAGCAGAGTTTACAGACTAGTTTGGGCACTAGGCTCAAATTCAGTACTGCATACAACCCTCAGACGGACGGACAGTCGGAGAGGACTATTCAGACTCTCGAGGACATGCTCCGGACTTGTGTTCTAGATTTTGGAGGATCATGGGAGGATCACCTGCACTTGGTAGAGTTTGCATACAACAACAGTTACCAGGCCAGCATTGATATGTCACCATTCGAGGCATTGTACGGGCGTAGATGTCGTACTCCCTTGTCTTGGAACGATATTGGAGAGCGAGCTTTACTGGGACCTGAGATGGTTGTGGATGCAGCTGAGAAGGTAAAGCTCATCAGGGATCGACTTCGCATGGCACAGGACAGAGAGCGGCATTGGGCCGACAGCCACAGGAGACCTTTGTAGTTTGAGGTATAGCTTAGACTTAGGATTAGAATCTTATTTGTTTTTGTTTTATTGTTTGTGTGATTATTTTAGTTAATTGAGGCCATGCTTGTGCTAGGTTGGAGATATGGTATTCTTGAGGATTTTACCGACTCGAGGCACTATTCGTTTCGGTGGAGGAAGGAAGCTTAGCCCACGCTATATCAGACCTTTTGTTATCAGTGAAAGGATCGACGACATGTCATACAGACTGGACTTACCTTCTTCCTTAGCGGGAGTCCAAAATGTATTTCACGTATCGCAGTTGAGACGGTATGTGGCAGATCCTAGCCATGTACTGGACTATTCTGAGATTGAGGTAGGACCTACTCTCTGTTATCCAGAGCAACCTGTAGAGATTCTGGACCGATGGGAGTAGGTGTTGTGGAACCAGTCGATGCCCTTAGTTCGCGTAGCTTGGAAGCATCACTCTCCAAGAGAGTCCACCTGGGAGAGGGAGGATGAGATGCGCGAACGATACCCCTATCTTTTCCAGTCTTGAGGTATGATTTTGTTCTTTCTTAATCATACATTTTTTCTTTAATTTTGAGGACGAAATTATTTTAAGGGGGTATATTTGTAGCATCCACTTTTTCATAGAAGGGTATTTTAGTCTTTTTAGCCATTTTTGGCCTTATGAGTGATTTCCTGAATATGTTGACTTATGATTGTGCTAGCAACTGGTTTAACCTTAGTGGACTTGTATAGGGGTCTAACCATGCATTAGGATTATTATTTTATTTTTAGAATTTATTTTTATGCATTAGATTATTTTTAAGGCTTTTATTTATTTATTTAGCCCTTTTGCATGTAGGCCTTTAAGCTTTTTGACTTGGGCTCATTTCTAATTGAGAAGAAGTTGGCCCAAGTGAAACCCTAACCCTTAGAGACCCCCTTGGCCGCCCAACACAGCAGCACCCCCTCCTCTTTTCATTATTTTTGAAAATTTTGACCCTCCACAAAGAAACCCTAAAAGATCCATCTCTCCAAAACACCTATTTCCTTCATCCGGAGTCCGTTTCTTCCCAAATAAACTCCCTTGCACTCGTCGAGGAGAGGAGGATCTGTTGGAGCATTTTTGGAGTGGAGACGGAGGTTTTTGTTGGAGGGAAATCAGCCGACACGACAACCGAGGAGCCCGGATCATTGAGTTTTGACACTCAATAGGTAAAATCCTAATCTACCATTGCAAATCTTGTTTTTTCTTCATTTTTGAATCCATATAGGTGCCCTAGCCTTGCCCACAAAATTTGGTGGGATTTTGACTCCGTTACATGGAGGTATCGAGCCCGTGTCGGTCCCTTACGGCACGTGTTCGACGAAATGCCGCTTAGGATAGAAAGTTGTTGTTTTTCGTTTCCGACTTTATGGATGTTTAGATAATATGATTTTGATAAACTTTCGTGAAGACGGATTTGGGTTTGACATCGTTTCCACAGCGACGTTTCGGGCAACGGACGCACGTGCACGGATCCCGTGCACGAGACCGTGCGTGCCCTGCAGTCCGCGTGTTGATTTCTCGTGCACAGAGCGTATTTTTTGCGTGAAACTTTGTGAGCACGTGGGCTAAATCCTCTGCCCTCATGCTCATATAAATTTCATGACTTTTTGTTGAGCGAGCGCGGAGAAATCGTGCGTGCACCGCTCAGCCACTGTGCATTCAGTTTGTCGTTTTTGTCGCGGAGACGGACTTCGTGCGCGCACAGACGACGCAGCGAAGACCCCATTCCAGGACCCAGAACATGTCGACCTAGACTAGACGACCCGTAGGGCAAACCCCGAGTCGCGGCGTGGCCCCGACGAGGGAGCAGCGAGGCCGGGACCTCACGCACGAGGGCGTACGGGCGCGCGTGCGCGCAGCAGGCCGCACGGGTGCGTAGGCTGCGTGCGCCGTTTTGGTGCAGCATGTCACCATGTCATTGTGTCCTAGACCTACCCCAGGACCCCCCAGCTATGTGCACAAGCACGTGGCATTTTGTTGCGTGTGCGGCGCTCAAACGAGCGAGAACGCACGCGTACCACGCGCTATCAGAAAATTTTAATACACGTTCTGTGGACATGACACGGACACGTTTTCGAACCCAAGAGTATACGAACACATCACGTGGTTCGATACCAACGTGTATGTCGAGTTTCGCGTGTTCGTTTGGAGTATTTTGCATTTTTGGCCGTTGTGTGAATTGGGTTATTTTTCTTTAGTTTTTGATTTTCAATTAAATGTGATATTTTGATTTCCAACTTCTTAGCTTCTAAAATATGAGTTTACAGGACTTATATGAGATTTCGGATTCGTAGAAACCAACCTTTGGCTTTGTTTCATAATTTTTCCATTATTTATGAATATATGTGTTTCTATATAGCTTTATGCATACATATATATATATATATATATATTTTTTATATATATATATATATATATATATATATATATATATATATATATATAATTCCATTGAAACCCATTCCTAATGTATATATATTGTGAATGGGTCGAGGGAGATATTATTCCAGATTTTAGACTCTTTATTTATCTTGCATCATTGTGTATCTTTCCATTTAAACGTTGTGTATATAGACACATATATATATGTAGTTTCTTACTTTGTATATATGTATATAAATAGTATATTATTTTGAGTAATTCTATGGTTGCGTTTTACTGTTTTTAATCTCAGATTTACCTTATTTCAGTAAGCACCAGTACACACACATATCATCTTTTGTTAGAAATAAGGTTGGTTGTATTGTATATACACATGTGTGTATATACCTATATGTGTGTGTATATATATATATATATTTTTTTATATATATATACACACACATATAGGTATATACACATGTGTGTATATACCTATATGTGTGTGTATATATATATGTGTGTGTGTATATATATATATATATACTTGTTAAAAAAAAAAAAAAATATATATATATATATATATACTTGTTAATTCTCTTAGATTAGATTGTAGTTGTGTATATAACTATAGGAGCCCTAGGACAGATTTAGTTTATCATTTCGCGCTTAGTTTAGTCGAATTGGCCGACAAGTTGACCAAATTGACAAAAGTCAACTTTGGGTCAAACTTGATCCAATTCAACTCAAACGAACTCCAAATGACCTAGAATTTTGTGTATAACCTAAAAATTAGTAGACGGACTAGTTGACACAGGTTTGACCAGCGTTGACCAGGTTTGATAAGAGTTGACCGAGGGTTGACTTTGACCAAAATAGACCTAGAAGCATGTAGTCTTGCATTGTAGCTATTTCTTTTGATATTGTAGACTTGGTTGTGACATGTGTGTATTTTAAATAGGTTTATATTGCCCCAGTTTAGCTACACCTCATCATCAGCAGTTCGATTTGCTAGGCGAGTACATTCATTGATCTTTTCATACTTTTTTGGATATGTTCTCTTGTTATAGACTAGTATACTTGATGATGACACGATGTTCACACGGATTAGTACCCTATGGATCTTTTCATTGCGATGTTATCCCCTCGGATACATCGAGTATATCATATTTATGTACTTTATTATGGCCATTATGTACTCCATGTATTCATATTTATCCATGTGTACTCATATGTTATTCATGTACACTCATGACCATATGAGCTCCATGTATACAGTAGTTGTTATCCATGTGCAATACATAACATACATTGATCCTTGTGTACTGATTGGGGGCAGGGAGAGTGTAGTTGGTTATGTGATCATTATCCCCAGTAGGTATCCATGTGCACTCCATAGCTGTATCCATGTGCAACCCAAACCGTTTACATAACCAATACATGCTCTGAATCACATAGAAGGTTACATTTCTCTATTTATCATATTATATCTCATTTATAGTCTCTCTCTCTTGTTGATTTCCTTTACAGCGATTCATGTATAGTTTTCTATAGCTTGCTTTATATGTCCATTCCCTGCTATGAACTGTTGTGAGAGATATGTGCTCGTTCCGTCCTGACTGGGCATGTTGAAAATTTTACAGATATTGATGAGGAGTACTTGCCCTACTTATTATGGCATTGGCTTAGATGACTACTGGTGACGTGGATCCATCAAGAGGATCCCACAGTCGCTGAGGACTTGCCTATAGTCCAGCTGAGACTTAGTACTTTATTTGTATTTCTATTTGAGACTTTATGAGTTGTACCTGAGATTTATTCAGGTGGTTTACACCTAGACTTTTATCTGTGACTCTCTTGAGATTCTTTCTTCTATTCCATCTTAGTATTGTGATTGAGTTACTTATTATTCTACTCTCCATTCGGAGGTTATTTTAGACTGGTGTTAGATACTGTGACTCAGGACAGCGTTCTACTGTCGACACTACAGCGTAGGCTGGACGTTCGTCACTTTTCATGCCCTTGCACTGGGTGCGGGTCGTGATACCCGTGAGCATTATTTCAGACAGGGACAGCCGCTTCATATCACATTTCTGGAGGAGTTTACAGCTGAGCTTGGGTTCACAGTTGAAGTTCAGTACCGCCTATCATCCACAAACGGACGGGCAGTCCGAGAGGACCATTCAGATACAGGAGGATATGTTGCGGGCTTGCGCACTCGACTTCGGTGGTTCGTAGGAGGATCACATGCATCTTGTAGAGTTTACCTATAACAACAGTTATCAGGCTAGCATCGAGATGACCCCGTTCGAAGCACTGTATGGGTGGAGATGTCGCACACCTTTATCTTGGGACGACGATGGCGAGAGGGCTTTGCTTGGGCCAGAGATGGTGGTAGATTCAGCTGAGAAGGTCAGATTGATCAGGGAGTATCTCAGAGTTAAACAGGATCGGCAAAAGCACTGGACGGACAGCAGCAGACGGCCACTGGAGTTCGCAGTTGGAGATAGAGTGTTCCTGAAGATCTTGTCGACCCGAGGCGTCATTCGTTTTGGTAGAGGTGAAAAGCTCAGTCCGAGGTACATCTGGCCTTTCGACATGACTGTGCAGATTGGCGAGGTGGCATATCGACTATCGCTTCTAGCCAGCTTGGAGGGAGTGCATGATATTTTCCACGTGTCTCAGCTCCGATGCTACATTCTAGATCCGAGCCATGTGGTGGACTACTCAGAGCTAGAGGTGGGTCCAAGCTTGACCTATATGGAGCAGCCAGTAGAGATCCTTGATAGGAGAGAGAAGCAACTGCGAAATCAGATTATTCCACTTGTCCGCGTCATGAGGAGACACCACTCTCCAGGAGAGTCCACATGGGAGCACGAGGATAAGATGCGAGAGCGCTACTCCAGTTTATTTGCTTGATTGTATTTTTGTGTTTCAATGATTTTTTAATAAATACTTATATTGGTTGGGAATCATTTTGATTTTTTGAGATTGTCTTTTTTTGAAATTTCGAGGGCAAAATTCTTTGGGGAAGAGAATTTGTAATCCCACATTCCAAAAATCTATAATGTAGTATTTTCTTCCTCTCATATTTTTGTTTTATCAAAATTATGGAGAATAATTCTGAAATTTATCCTAGATTTGAGTTTGGAGTAACTCTTTTACATTTTTGGCCTGGCCCATTTCACTGTAAGCCTAACCTTTATTTAGGGCTTAGCATTTACTAATTCTTCAAATACAAAGTTTTGAAGAAGTATGATTCGATTTCTTGTTCTTTTTCCTCTGTTCGAATCAATGGGGGAGTGGAGAATCAAATTTGAAATATTATTGCAACTGTCGAGTAGTGGAGAGTGTAACCCCAATTTCTTCCCGCCAATTTGATGGCCTCATTCCTACGCCATCCTGTCAGTCCATAAGAAGCTCTTCCCATTTTCTTCTTGCTAGAAATTTTAGGAGAGGAAGAGAGTGAGAGCCGAGCCTTCTTAGAATTCTTTTCTTTCCCAAATTCTTAGTCGCTCGATCCCAGCTCCATGGCGATGGAAGGAATGACCTCCTCAGGAAGCTTGGCTGTGGATCAATCTTGGTGATCGCTCCTTCAATCGGCAATGGCATTGATGAGTGAGTATTGTTTGATCTTTGTTCCAGATCTGACTAATTTATGTTGCATCTTGAATGAATTATTGTCGATTTCTCTTTGTTAGTGATCGATTGCTTTCTTCTCCTAGCTAGAATGTTGGTGAGCCTCTATGATCTCTGATCGAGTGGGTTTAGATCAGTCATTGGTGAGTTGTCAAACTCAATTCCATGATCTGTAAATCCCTCTGTTTTATGAAACTCTTTGAATGATTCCAGATTAGTTCGATTTGTTGAAGAATTTTGAGATAAATTGATTGAACCAGAGGGATTTAGGAATCGTCTCGATCAACAAACTTAGTTTGGATTTGAGGGTAAGTACTCAGCTCGAATTTTGTTGTCTTTGAAGTTTTGTTCTTATGATAATTTATCCTTGATTATATACGTTTAGTTCAAGGATCTGTTGGACACACAGGGGGTCGTGTCCAGTTTTGAAGATTGTGTCGTTGAGCATCAATTCGAAGTCCACGCTCAGGTACTCCTAGAACTTTTCTAAATAATTATTGAAGGTTATCTTGGTTGAGTTATCGGGTAATGTTGAACCTGGGTATTCAGAGCTGTATCAGAATTGACAATAAATCTCTGATACTGAACATTTGAGTTCAATATTACGTGAGAACTGATATCAAACCACTGATGATCTGATACTGAATGTTTAGTTCAGACTGAGTAATATTTTGGGTTGAATATTTGATGATTTGATTTTTAAATATTTAAGTCCTGGATAGCTAGATCTTATCTTGGGTTGGATGATGATTAGGGATTAGCAAAATCCTCTTTCGATAGACTCCTAAGTTGAATCTCAGAATTGATACTTGTATTCGACTAATTTGAATATCAAGATACAAATCCTGGTTTCAATTTAGAATAGAATCTTTCAAAATAAGTTTGTTCGGGTTCAGTAGAGTTGTAAACTTTGAATTCAGAGTAGTGTCTGAACAATTCTTTGTCTTGGGATTTAGATGTTGTTGTTTCCTGAAGGAATTACTGTTGTAGGTTTAGCAAGGAAGGGATTCTCAGGTTCAATAACAAGGCTATCCGAGTTTGAGGGATTTAATTCCTGAATGTGGTGATCTGTGATTAGTTGAACTGAGATTCCTATAGCAGTGTTTGATTAGTTGATAAACCTGAGACTTCATATCAGTGTTTTGTCACTGAACCTGAGACTTTATATCAGTGTTTTGGTTCAATGATGAACCTGAGACTTCATATCAGTATTTTGTCACTGAACCTGAGACTTCATATCAGTATTTTGGTCCAGTGATGTACCTGAGACTTCATATACATTGTCTTGGTAAGTTGATGAACCTGGGACTCAAATGCAATGTCTTGGTTCAAGTTAATGAACTGGAGATCCATATACCAGTGCCCGAGTTCAATTAGATAAAACCTGTTAGGGAATAATTGATATACTCTTAGGCTATACCATGATAGCTGATTTGGAGGTTTAACTAAACTGTGCAAAGGGGGGATTCACTGATCAGGAAGCAGGGAATTAATCAGGAATCATAGGGACTGTGATTACAACCTACAGGATGATTTATCTGGGCTTAATATGAGGCATTTGATTTCTAATATTTTGGTCAGCTGTCCAACTTAGTTCCATCCTTTTTTACTCTTAAATCAGTTTGCATATCACTCACAGTTCATGAGATTAGTGCAAGCTTCATGGGTTATGTAGTTGTCAGTCCTCTTGATTTGGTTCCTTAAGTCCTCTGAGCTTTAGTTTTAAACCTGGGAATTGGTTAGGAAACCCTTCAAAAGAAACTTAGTTCACTTTATAACCTGTTGTAAGAAACAGCTATAGGACCTACCTTTAAGCAAATTTTACTTTAACAAGTGATGCATGGGTTGTTGGTAAGGGATGATATGACAATTTGAATGATCTTACATGAGCCATATGTATGTAATTTCGGTACCATTGTGGACTAAGATTTTCCTTTAGCCTAACTCAAGGCTAAAGTGAGTAAGGTTGTCAACTTAGGTTTATATTCCAAATAGTAGTAGTTAGCTTTATATTCTAGTTATTAGTTTAACAAATGGTTTATAAAGAATAGTTGTAGGAAGTTTAATGTTAAATAGTTAATAAATGGGCTTAACCAAATAACATATCTATAAGTAGCTTGTAGTTAGGCATGTTTAGAACTGTAAGATACCAATTTAGAGCTTGTTTAGTTATTAACCAACTTGTACTTAATAAACCAGGAGGACATCCAGCTTCATCTAGTACACTTGATTTCTCGGAGCAAGGCAAGTACTTTTCTATGATCTTGTGGGTTTATATTTTTTTGTACCTTTCTTGTGATACGTCATGACACGATATCCTGTACTCCTGTATTTCTTGTTCTTGTACTTGCTTGTGTCGGGTGGGGAAATACACTAGCTATGTGACCAAACTCTGGTTACCATATTAATGTAGATAGCTTAGGCATCGCATCGTTCATGCGGGTCCTAAGCAGTACCGATATTCATGTACTCCTGTACATGCTCCTGTACTCACCCCAGCCGGTCACATATGCTAGTTGTATTTCAAACATGGTGCACTTGTCATGTCTTGTACTTCAGGTTCATAGTTACATTCATGTACTTTCATGTTCATTTTATGTACTTCTTATTCATGTTTTCTTGTACTTATTTTCCATATCATGATGTTCTTGTTTATTACCTAGAACTGTACTTTGCTCCGCTCCTAACTAGGATATGTTGCAGGTAAGATGGAGGCTTTGTGTGACACATATTATGGCCGAGAGCCTGTAGATGCAGTAGAGCCAGCTGGAGTTGCTATTGACTTAGAGGCTGAGGAAGCCTAGCACTTTACCCCTTAAGTAGTCTATATTTCTTGTATTTGAGACTATCAGACTTTACTTTTCTTATGCTGAAAATGTAATAACTTTGAGCCATGTATCTGGATTTTGGGATTCGTTTATAGATGTTGTGATTGTACTTGTTCATGTTTATCTGGTTAGATATTCCCTAGATTGGTACAGCTTACTTCATCGTGTCTAACGACGAAGGTTGGGCGTGTCCGACTCGTGTCCGATTATTCGGGAGCGGGTCGTGACAACAATTTACAAATTTCTCATAATATTTGACAAATATGTAGCAAAATCATAATTCAATTTTTTTACAGTAAAAATCTTCAGTGTGGACATATATACTACAAACACTTAGTAGGCATATGCAAACAACTTATTTTCCTTTCCTTCATCCTCTTGAAAATATTCTTCATCCTTTTTCCTCTTCTAAATATCCAATCATAAACAAACTCGAGTTCAAATTATAAAATAATTCTCTTGCTGAAGCACATAAAAGTAAGCGATAAATTAATTGAGTTCTTCGATGAGTATGAATCAATTCTTCAGTCCCTATCACAAAATCAGCATTGACAAAAACAAAGACGGAAGATTCAAAATCTCGATTATGGTGAAGCAGCCCACATCCAACATGACAACTCAAGTGTAACAACATCTAATCGAACATGAGCTATGGTTGTAGCAATGTTAGAATCATCCTTAGATGGGATAATTATGAATATCTAGTTATTGGATGTAGATGATGATGGATTGCAGCAGTGGATGATAGAGAAGATATAAAGATACCCAAGGGTAGGGCCGAAATGAAAGAGCAAAATGATGATTTTGTTGGTGGCAAGCATAGACAGAGATGGTATAATGAAGGAGAAGTGAAAGAGAAAACATTAAAAGAGAGATTTTAGACTCACAAACACAAGGATATCTTAGAATCAGTCCTTTACAAGATGTGGTTCTAATACAAAAATCAATTGAAAAACCACCATGTGATTGCAAACCTTATTCTTTAGTGATTACGAAATCCTTATTAACACATGGTTTTTTAAAACCTTGACTTACTCGACCTTATTCTTTAGTGATTATGAAATTCTTTAGTGATTATGAAATCCTTATTCTTTAGTGGTTATGAAATCCTTATTAACCACAATGTGACTGTATTTTCACCTTGACTTACTCGACCATCCTTTAATTCTAGATCTTTTAATTGCAACCTTCTAATCCATTTGCAATTTGAATAATGATTTAATAGTTCCTTAACTGTATTCATCTAGGAGACTATCTTCTCTCCAAAATTGTGTTCCTAAATTATTTTTACTGGATTCCTTAATTAATTTTATTTCATGCTTTAACTTGATCTTCTTTATTTTTGTGCATTAATTATCACCTCGTGAACTCCCACTTTCTATTTTAGATCTTTTGGCGTCCCTTACCGTGACTTTGATATTGGGAGTGTAAAACTAGTTGTTACCTTCCATAAAATTTATATGCGAGACCTAGACGAGCCCACCTTCCTATAGACATATCATGCCCACTAAAACCCATCTCCTTGTACTCTATTTCTTGATATGACTTTATGGTCAAAATAGCTAAACTATAACCTCTACCATGATATCAGAATACTTTCTAACCTCAATTAGAGGCCCAAACTTGACTCAATCCCTTTGACCCGATATGTGAATATGTTCTACTTAATTCCTTAAATGCTTTACTTTGTACTTTATCTTGATTGCTTGACCCGTTGTCCCATCACACTATTAGTTGAACTCTTGTAAGTTGGGTAGAATACCACACAACCTAACAAATCCTTTGTCCTTATGAATCATGTTGATGGGTTCACTTAGACTACAAATTCAGAGGCCCTTAACTTATCTAGACAAGCAAGCCATAAGTGAAGAAAACTTGGACAACTGTATAGGCCCACATTTTGGGCGGAAATTTGATTTTAAAAGATCCTGGACTATTTAATTTCCTTTATCATTCTTCCTTACTTATATTTTGACTGTCTTATGCTGCTAATTAGCCTCAGTTTTGCAAGCATATTTCTTTACCAAGATTGATCATAACATATTTTATTGGGTGCACCCACGAATATATTGTCTAATCAAAACTGGTGCATGATGGTCGGATCAATCTATTGCACTGTGGTTTGCTCATGTATTATTCTACGTGGATGGAGACATAGTTAAATTTGCCTTAGAGTCTTATCCGCGACAGCCTTGGAAATTCTTTTTTGAATTATTTTCGCCGCCTATGAACCCCGCATTCGTACTCAATAGCACCGTCTTTGAAACCTTTGTTGTTCTTGTCTTTTACGTATTTTGGAAAGACAAGGCACTGTACTTGCTAGATAGACTCAAGGTATCATCCTTGGTTGCCCTATCAGTTATTTATACACGAAATGTAGATAACCACCGACCAACTCATGTGGCTATATCCTCGCCTTTAACTACTACTTATTCCTCAACCCTAGAATTGTTATCGTGCCCTCCCAATTATTCTTGAGCACTCGAGAATGATTCCAATCGTTCACTTAAATCTAACTCTAAACCAAGATGATTAGTAACCAGTTTTCTCTCAGGGAACCATATATCCCAATCGTCAAATTATTTCCTTTGAACTACCGAATTCTTTGCTACTCTTTAATTCGTGTTATCAAAATTTTGTTATCTTCACTAGCGACCCTCAATCAATCCCATAACCCTGATGAATTTTGTGTGTGTCGAATTAACAAGTTCCTAAATGCATAGTTGTGTTGAACGTTGTTTCATCGCCTACTCCAAAAATTTAATTATATTTTGGTATTGACGAGCTCTTCCTATTCCTCAACCCTATCTACCCTATTAATCCTAAATTTCGAGAACAAAATTCTTGTAAGTTGGATAGGATGTAAAACCCCTAAATTATTATTATTATTATTATTATTATTATTATTATTATTAGTAGTATTATTATTATTCAAAAAGACTTAAAAATGAATTTATGATTTATTTAAATGACCTTAGCCATTGTTGAGTTTTGGAGCACTAGACGACCATGAAATTTGGCACGAAAGATGTAGCAGTGTGCTTTGACCAGTATATTAGCCATACCGTGGGAGGCCTAGCCATAGTTCTGTCTAAACTAGGAAAACCAGGCCAAGTTGTGAATTGAATCATTTAAATTATTTTAATGAGATATTATTTTATATATTGATTTTTAGATGACCCGGTTTGTCCAAACCAGCCCGAACTGGGCCTGGACCAAATTTAAGCCCATGTAGGCATGTGATGGGACTAAGGTGGCCATGTAGACATATTTTATGTACTTAGAAATATTTCCTAAATTATTTTAAAATTTCATGCACAAATTCTAATTATTATATTAATTGTACAATAATTGATATTTTTATTATTAAATAATATTTTATATTATTGTACCAATTTTTTGGACCCAAATAAGGGTGTATGGTAAAGTCCACCAAAACCCCTATCTAATTATTTTATTGTTATTATGTATTTTGTTGAGATTTAATAAAAAAAATTATTAATGTTATATATTATCATATTGGTTGCCTTATTTGAAATTCAATTGAATTTATATATAGGTAGATATATTTAAATAGATTTTAAATATGGATAGATAATATAAAAAAAATTATTGAGAATATTATATTGTGAATAGTAGAGATATACACATATACATATATAGATATATTAAAAGATTTGTTCCAAAAGAAGAAAGAGATAAGGAAAAAAACAACAACAATAATAGTTGTCGGCCCACCTTGGCCGACCACACAATTGAACAAAGCAAAGGGGGAGGGTCCCACAAACACATTAAGGAGCATAGCAGCAACAATTATTTTGTGGCCGCCAACTTTAGTCTTTAGCAAACATTAGCAGCAACAGCACTTAGGTATAAGTAGCCGACTCCCCTCTCTATATCCACATATATATCTATGTGTTTAAATCCAAATCCAAATTTTTTTTCTTCCTTCCATCTTCTTCCTCCTCTCTCTTCCATCCTCCTCCCTCTCCTCGGTGTGCATGCCCAGGCTCGCCAGAGTGAAAGCAGCCCTGCCTCACGGTCGCCACGGCAGCAACAATAACAGTTTTCAACAACAAGGTATCCAACTTCCCCGATCAATCTCTCTCATTTAAATCCGTTTTTAGATCCGTAAATTTATGTAGAAAGCCCACATGACCCTCTTCGAGATCTCCCAGGTGGATTTTGTACTACCAAAATATGTCGAGTTAGCGGCGGCCAGATCGGTCGTCCATCCGTCGAAATCAGTATTAGCGACCGATCACTGACGGATCTTGGTCAAAGTAATCCGTCGGCAATCAGCTCGTCGCTAATAAAGATCCGTCGCTAAGTAGTCGAAGAGCGATGGAATAGCGATGGATTTTCGTTGTCACAATACTATGCATTAGTGACGACTTTCTGACGGGCTTTCATCCATTTCAAGTATTAAATACTTAACTGTGTAGACGCTAGCGACGGATAGTCCGTCGGTAAACCGTTGTAACAGTGTATCAGAGGGTACCGTTCCATCGCTATTCTGTCGATAGCCGTCGCTAACAAAGGACGGATTAGCGACGAAATACTAACGGATTATCCGTCGACCATGTTCTGGAAATGCTTAACATTTTCAGAACCATGGCGACGGATAAATCGTCGCGACTCTGTTGCTACGCCGTCGACATAGCGACTTATTAGTGGCTGATTATCCGTCGTCGTGGTTCTGGAAATGTCATGCATTTCCAGAACCTTGGCGACGGATGTTTCGTCGCTACGCCGTCGATACAGCGACTGATTAGTGGCTGATTATCCGTCGCCATGGTTCTGGAAATGTCACGCATTTTTAGAACCTTGGCGACGGATGTTCCGTCGAACAATATACCACCAGAACCTTGTCGATGGATATTCCGTCGACCACCCGTCGCTAACTGGAAACAGTTTCAAATCTCCAGTTAGCGACGAAAATTCCATCGAAAAGTAGTCGAAAACTGAAAATATCCATCGCTAACCGGTCACTAGTCCGTCGCTAACTGAGATTTTTTTGAAAAAAAATTGTAGCACATTTCCTGTTCACAAAAATATGCATAAACCAAACCAATATATAATACACACCAATTATCCAACAATCACATAGACCAAATATATAATCCACACCAATTATCCTAGAATCACATAGACCAAATATGTACATACGAATTTAATGCACACCAATTGTCCAAGAATCACACAAACCAAACCAAATTAATATAAAATAGACATCAATTATCTTAAAATCATAAACTAATATCCGTCGTTATAATCCGATCATAGCACAAATATTCCAAAATTCCTACAAATATTCCAAATTTTCTTAATTATAATACTTTAAGGAGGAGGAGTGTAGGAACAAAATCGTAAAGCAGAATAATCTAGAAGGGGGTGAATAGAGTAGGCAGCGGAATATTGCTAATTAAAAACTTGTTAGCGGTTAGATCACAGATATAATAATAATCAAAAAATAAATGACAGAATTTAAAGGAGATCAGAAGGCAAACGCAAACACCGAGATTTATATTGGTTTCCCTCTTGTGATGACTAGTCCAGTCGGAAGAACTCTAGCTTCCAGTTGAATCCACTATTGGAAAATCCCGTAAGTTTTCATACGAAGTCCTTGCAACTTCTACAGACGCGAGCTTTGATACGAAGAACTCGACCAACTTCAATTGTGAAGAGTTGTATCTTCTATCAAGCCTCTGATTACAATCACTCTGAAACTTCTAGACCGTACCGTACTGGCAAATCAACTAGAGGATTGTAACTGGCTTGGGATTTGAAAATAAAATCTTTTAAGAACTCTTTGGAAGAATGTAAGCTCAGGAAGAGAAGAGATTGAAAGTGAATTGATGATTTGAAATGATCGAAATACTTCTCTATTTATAGTTTTTCCAAAGACAGAACTCTGACAGAATTCGGACAGAACTCTTTGTAACAAACCGTAACTGAAGGATGACCAAGTTCAAAAACCCAACGTTCACTAACGTTCCAAATGGCCGAACTCGGCCCGAGTTCTCCTGGGGTTCTGCCAGTTCATTTTTGGAGAAAATAAGTTTTGGCTTTTTGAAAGATCCTTCAGAAGCTTTTTGTAAAAATAATGTTTTTCAAAAACGTAGGACATTTGTAAATAATAGGATGGTTTTGAAAAACATTTTCGGATAGCCTATTTGCCAGTACGACTCGGTGTATAATGTATTCCTAGACTCAATAAAAAGAAAAATTACATTGCTTAACAGGAAGTACATTATGAATAGCAAACAGCTTCAGTCTTGAACATTGTTGATATCCATTGTTGAGCAGTGTCTAAAACGTCATAGGTAAACATCTGAGTTGACTTGCATTTATATCAAGACAGAGTTTGATCAATTATTAAAGTCAGGTTTGACCATGACCAATGGGCCAACAATCTCCCCCATTGTAACGCCCCAGTCCCAATATACGTAGGACTAAGTACGTAGACATGCTAGCTGTATACATACGAAGTACATGGGCGTTGTATGTATACATAAGCTGTAAAATAAAGCAAACCACAACTAAATAATTTCATCCACAAAATAAAGGAATAAAAGATAGCATATAATGAATTATCTTGGTACAATATGTTGGGTGGAGACACATCCACTACCAATCAAATAAAAGGAAGAAGTACATGATATATAAAAGGCTAAGTGGAAGTAGCAAGGAGGAACCAAGTCACGGCATTTTCGAATAAATAGAGAAGACCATGATCCCGGCTAAGATACCTGCGAAAGACATGAACACACACCTGGGGAATAACCAGGTCCTCAAACGGACGTAGCAAGATACAGGAAGAACAAGCTAATATGAACTGTCAGGATAATAAAATATTATATAAAAGACTATTCTAGACACAAATATGTAAAGGATATTCTAACCGCATAATGTGCAATTTAGAGGACAACTTTCATGTGCATGGGTGGGATTTTAGGCTATGTGTACGTAACAGGCATCCAGTGATCCGTATCCGCCCGTAACGTCCAAAACGTCAAAGGACATTTGCAAATAAATCTCCACAGTTCCACCCGGAGACTGTGGTTTACCTGTTTGGATTCCCATACACACTAGCGACTGTCCTCGCCTAATATTTCCCACACTAACCAAGTCATGTCCATGACCCGCCCAGTTTTGTAACTGCTCGAGTCTCTATACCTTAATCGTAGCAGTTACGATCTATCCGTCATACGACAATAAAGATGGCCAATCCATAAGTCATGCCCCTAACAAAATGTCTCAAACCATGTAGTGTAGGTGTTATGGCCAAAGGAGATATAAGAATATTCTCCAACAAGAAGGTAGTCCGCTAAAACTAAGTTAACATGCATATAGTAAAGTATAACGACTAATAGAATCGCTTGCACCCAAGTATGGCTTGGACGCGCAGTTTATAACAAAAGAAACTAACAATATGAAACAAATAAATAATACAAAAAATAAATAATATGACAGTTAATTAGCAAGGTATACTTGCCTGAGTCCTGAGCACTATCGTGGCGAAGATCAAACAGGAAAGTAGGTGGAACAACGGCTACCAAGGAACTAAGGTCCAAACAAACAACTCCGGATGCTGAAAATAGTCTATTATCTATATAATTAATGTTGTCCCTATTAGATTTATTTAATAAATTCTATAATTATGATATGGCATAGGTTTTCGTATTAGCTTTCCGAAAAACTAAACGGATCGCATTTTCGTTTTCGAAAACTCCCGAAATCGCAAAAATACTGAAACACGTTTATTTTTCGGACATCTAATACTCAAATAGTTTTATAGTAATCTACATAACGAATTTTGTCTATTAAAATATGTTTTTGGAAACCTTACCTCGATATGCTTCTTTTAAAAAAACTGGAGGCAAAACGGAGTTCGGAGCTAGGAGTATCGTCGTTCCAAGTTGCTCTTCCTACTAAAAAGCGGGGCTGAATTCTAATGACGAATTTTAGAGTTTCTATTGGACTAAAAATAATTTCGTATTATGGATAGTAGAAGGGAGGTGTATTGGGTTTATATAGTTATTTATTTCAGATTTATCTCCTAAATTAGATAGGATTTGATTTAAATAAATTGGTGTTTGCTTTGTTAGGATAGGATATAGATAGAAATATTTTCCTAGTAGAAGTAGGATTAGTATTTATTTAAAATATAGTTTATATTTATCTAAATTATCTATACATTATTTAAAATTACTATAGATAATAACTATAGTTAATATTTATTTAAACAACCTTCATCTAATCTCATTTATACAAGCTGAAATATCTAATACTAATTTGACATTTATTCTATATTATGTACATAGTGTACAATATAAGTAACATGTAAAAAGTAATAAAAATTATGAAATAAATCCTAAAATTTTGAGGAAAAGAAATTGTATAATATAGTTTAGATCCTTAATGTACTAGAAAAATAGCTTTATATATATTTTTATACTAAATTCACCAATGAGCACTATACTAAATATATGTAAATAATACAAATTATATAATAAGTCAATAATAGTTATTTAAAAATCCAGAAATTCTACAAATATTTATTTTGAAAAATCAAGGGGTTTACAAAAGTCTTATCTAGATAAGGATTAAGAAGGGTTTTAATTCCCCTTAGATTTTTCACTATTTAATTCAAATTGATTTAAAAGTAACTCAATCAAATATAATCCAATGTAGATAGCGACTAGGATTTATTTAAACCCAAAGAGATAATTCTATTATTAAATTTAAACCAATACATTCATATCTAAATCTAAATCCTATTTAAATATAGATAAATTACACATTTAAATTAAACTATTTAATTTAAATCAATAAATCAAATCATAATTTGATTTATCACAAATATAACAAAAATATCTTTTCATAAAATTTATATAATAATTAATTTCAAAAATTCCAATATATATTTTAAATATTAGTAGGAAATATCTTCAAAATACCCTTTAAATAATTTAGGTAAAAATAATTTCGAAAATAACATAAATATTTACATATTTAAAATACCTTCTTGCTAAATAAATTATTATAAATAATAAAAAAATTTGAAAATATACATGAAATAATTTTCATGCGCTTTACACGAGTAGAATATTCACATAATCTAGTTTTTTTCTAAATTACCACTTATTAAAATAAGATAGCCTTTTATAAATAACTAAAATAATAAGTTTTGGCAACCTCGATAGATACTTTTCACAACTTTTAATAAAAATAATTATTATATATATAATTTTAAAACCATTACCGATAATAAAATCAAAAACCATTTTTCTAAAAATATGTACCTCGCACATATTCGCACTCGTCGAGTAAATACGAAAAAAACACAAATTCCTGCGCGACGTACAATACGACTACGCGACGTATAAATACAAAAAAAAAATCAATACTAAAATATAGTAGAAATTTAGGAATTTTACATCCTACCCAACTTACAAGAATTTTGTCCTCGAAATTAAGAATAAGTGGGGGTAAGAAGGCACAAGGGGTATATTGGTAATGACAATTCGACGAGTCATTGGGCGAGACAAGAAACAACATAAACAGCATTAGGAAATCGTGATTTAGATAATAAATCACGGACATGGCTAATAAACGTAAAAGGAAAAGATTAAAAGTTTTAAGTAGATCCATATAAATAATTTAGAGAGTTAAGATATGGTTTCTTGGGAGTAGGTTGATGGCACGATTAGGAGAACGATTAGATTCACTCCTAATTGAAGTGATTAGGAAGTCATGATAGAAGGTCGAGGAAGGGACGAGTAGTTAAGACAAAGATATAGTCACATCGAGTGTTAATGGTCACAAGAGATAGGATAGCCAGAGGAAATTCAAGTACAGCGCTTTCATCCTTCTAAAATAGGTGAAAGCGAAAGCAATATAGAGTTCGAAGACGATATTATCGAATACGAATACGTGGTTCAAAGGCGGCCAAATAATTAAAAAGAATCGTCAAGGCAATAGTGGATGAGATTCTAAGGGGTAAGTTTAACTATATCTCAACCACGTAGGATAATAGTGTGAAAGGCGAACCAAAGTGCACTAGGTTGATCAGACCATCATGCACTGGTTCCGACTAGACAATATGTTAGTGGAGGCCCCCAATAAAATATATGTCCTTGAACAAGCTTGAATAAAAAGTAAGCTTGCAAAAATTAGGCTATTTAGCAGCATTAGTCACGATGGTAAAAACATAGGCACGAGAGCGTAAGAGTGAAAGAAGGTAGAATTAGTTCAGCTCCTTAAGAATCTAAGTCTTGTCATGTGATTGTTTCTATACATTCATCCTACTGTCTTTTATCTAAGGCTTGGTGGGCTAGATAAGTTAGGGTCCTATAAAGGCTATAGTCTAAGTAATCATGTTAATATGGGTCACAAGGAAAATAAATGTTAGGTCGTGAGGTGTCTACCCAACTTACAAGATTTAAACTAGTGGTGTGATGGAACAATGGGACAAGTCTACCTAGTATGGATTACCTTTCTAACCAACATCAAGCACGAAAGAAGGATAAGAATTAACGGTAGAGGGAATCAAGCAAGATACAAATCAAGGGATTCAAAATAGAATCGAGAAGGTCAAGTATGTGGATGAGATCCTAGACTCTAATCCTATCCGTAGGCTTGCTTGGTATGGTAAAGTAACCAAACAATTTATCTTGACCTGCATGGGTCACCACAAAAATATGTAACGCCCCAGTCCCAATATACGTAGGACTAAGTACGTAGACATGCCAGCTGTATACGTACGAAGTACATGGGTCTTGTATATATACATAAGCTGTAAAATGCAGTAAACCACAACTAAATAATTTTATCCACAAAATAAAGGAATAAAAGATAGCATATAATGAATTGTCTTGGTACAATATGTTGGGTGGAGACACATCCACTACCAACCAAATAATAGAAAGAAGTACATGATATATAAAAGGCTAAGTGGAAGTAGCAAGGAGAAACCAAGTCACGGCATCTTCGAATAAATGGAAAAGACCACGATCCCGGCTAAGATACCTGCGGAAGACATGAACACACACCTGGGGAATAACTAGGTCCTCAGATGGACGTAGCAAGATACAGAAAGAACAAGCTAGTATAAACTGTCAGGATAATAAAATAATATATAAAGACTATTATAGGCACAAATATGTAAAGGATATTATAACCGCCTAATGTACAATTTAGAGGACAACTTTCATGTGCATGGTGGGATTTTAGGCTATGTGTACGTAACTGGCATCCAGTGATCCGTATCCGTCCGTAACGTCCAAAACTTCAGAGGGCATCTGCAAATAAATCGCTACAGTTCCACCCGGAGACTGTGGTTTACCTGTTTGGATTCCCATACGCACTAGCGACTGTCCTTCCCTAATATTTCCCACACTGACCAAGTCATGTCCATGACCCGCCCAGTTTTGTAACTGCTCGAGTCTTTATATCTTAATCGTAGCAGTTACGATCTATCCGTCACACGATAATAAAGATGGCCAGTCCATAAGTCATGCCCCTAATAAAATGTCTCAAACCGTGTAGTGTAGATGCATGTCATGGCCAAAGGAGATATAATAATATTCTCCAACAAGAAGGTAGTCCGCTAAAACTAAGTTAACATGTATATAGTAAAGTAAAACGACTAATAGAGTCGCTTGCACCCAAGTATGGCTTGGTCGCGCAGTTTATAACAAAGGAAACTAACAATATGAAATAAAATAAATAATAAAAAAATAAATAATATGACAGTTAATTAACAAGGTATACTTGCCTGAGTCCTGAGCAGTGTGTGGCGAAGATCAAACAGAAAAGTAGGTGGAACAACGGCTGCCGAGGAACTAAGGTCCAAACAAACATCTCCGGATGTTGAAATAGTCTATTATCTAATTATAATTAATATTGTCCCTTTTAGATTTATTAATATAGAAATTTAGGGATTTTACATCCTACCCAACTTACAAGAATTTCGTCCTTGAAATTAAGAATAAGTAGGGGTTAAGAAGGCACAAGGGGTATATTGGTAATGACAATTCGACGAGTCCTTGGGCGAGGCAAGAAACAACATAAACAAGCATTAAAAAATCGCAATTTAGATAATAAATCACGGACATGGCTAATAAATGTAAAAGGAAAAGATTAAAAGTTTTAAGTGGATCCATATAAAAATTTAGAGAGTTAAGATATGGTTTCTTGGGAGTAGGTTGATGGCACGATTAGGAGAACGATTAGATTCACTCCTAATTGAAGTGATTAGGAAGTCGTGATAGGAGGTCGAGGAAGGGACGAGTAGTTAAGACAAAGATATAGTCACATCGAGTGTTAATGGTCACAAGAGATATGATAGCCAGAGGAAATTCAAGTACAGCGCTTTCGTCCTTCTAAAATCGGTGAAAGCAAAAGAAATATAGAGTTCAAAGACGACATTATCGAATACGAATACGTGGTTCAAAGGCGGCCGAATAATTCAAAAGAATCGTAAAGGCAATAGTGAATAAGATTCTAAGGATAAGTTTAACTATATCTCAACCACGTAGGATAATAGTGTGAAAGGTGAACCAAAGTGCACTAGGTTGATCAGACCATCATGCACCAGTTCTGACTAAACAATATGTTAGTGGGGGCCCCAAATAAATATATGTCCTTGAACAAGCTTGAATAAAAAGTAAGCTTGCAAAAATTAGGCTATTTAGCAGCATTAGTCACGATGGTAAATACATAGGCACGAGAGCGTAAGAGTGAAAGAAGGTATAATTAGTTCAGCTCCTTAAGAATCTAAGTCTTGTCATGTGATTGTTCCTATACATTCATCCTACTGTCTTTTATCTAAGGCTTGGTGGGCTAGATAAGTTAGGGTCCTATAAAGGGTATAGTCTAAGTAATCATGTTAATATAGGTCACAAGGAAAATAAATGTTAGGTCGTGAGGTGTCTACCCAACTTACAAGAGTTAAACTAGTGGTGGGATGGAACAATGGGACAAGTCTACCTAGTATGGATTACCTTTCTAACCAACATCAAGCACGAAAGAAGGATAAGAATTAACGGTAGAGGGAATCAAGCAAGATGCAAATCAAGAGATTCAAAATAGAATCAAGAAGGTCAAGTATGTGGATGAGATCCTAGACTCTAATCCTATCCGCAGGCTTCCTTGGTACGGTAAAGTAACCAAACAATTTAGCTTGACCTGCATGGACCACCACAGAAACATGTAAACGCCCCAGTCCCAATATATGTAGGACTAAGTACATAGACATGCCAGCTGTATACATACGAAGTACATGGGCCTTGTATGTATACATAAGCTGTAAAATGCAGCAAACCACAACTAAATAATTTCATCCACAAATAAAGGAACAAAAGATAGCATATAATGAATTGTCTTGGTACAATATGTTGGGTGGAGACACATCGACTACCAACCAAATATAAGGAAGAAGTACATGATATATAAAAGGCTAAGTGAAAGTAGCAAGGAGGAACCAAGTCACTGCATCTTCGAAGAAATGGAGAAGACCACGATCCCGACTAAGATACCCGCGGAAGACATGAACAAACACCTGGGGAATAACCAGGTCCTCAGACGGACGTAGCAAGATACAGGAAGAACAAGCTAATATGAACTGTCAGGATAATAAAATAATATATAAAAGACTATTCTAGACACAAATATGTAATAGATATTATAACCGCCTAAAGTGCAATTTAGAGGACAACTTTCATGTGCATGGGTGGGATTTTAGACTATGTGTACGTAACTGGAATCCAGTGATCCGTATCCGTCCATAACGTCCAAAACTCCAGAGGGCATCTGCAAATAAATTACCACAGTTCCACCGGACTGTGGTTTACCTGTTTGGATTCCCATACGCACTAGCGACTGTCCTCCTCCAATATTTTCCACACTAACCAAGTCATGTCTATGACCCGCCCAGTTTTGTAACTGCTCGAGTCTCTGTACCTTAATCGTAGAAGTTACGATCTATCCGTCACACGACAATAAAGATGGCCAGTCCATAAGTCAAGCCCCTAACAAAATGTCTCAAACCGTGTAGTGTAGGTGTCATGGCCAAAGGAGATATAAGAATATTCCCAACAAGAAGGTAGTCCGCTAAAACTAAGTTAACATGCATATAGTAAAGTAAAACAACTAATAGAGTCGCTTGCACCCAAGTATGGCTTGGACGCGCAGTTTATAACAAAGAAACTAACAATATGAAACAAAATAAATAATACAAAAAATAAATAATATGACAATTATTTAGCAAGGTATACTTGCCTGAGTCCTAAGCACTGTGGTGGCGAAGATCAACCAGGAAAGTAGGTGGAACAACGGCTGCCGAGGAACTAAGGTCCAAACAAACATCTCCGGATGCTGAAAATAGTCTATTATCTAATTATAATTAATATTATCCCTATTGATTATTAATATAGTAGAAATTTAGGGATTCTACATCCTACCCAACTTACAAGAATTTCGTCCTCGGAATTAAGAATAAGTAGGGTGTAAGAAGGCACAAGGGGTATATTGGTAATGACAATTCGACGAGTCCTTGGGCGAGATAAGAAACAACATAAACAAGCATTAGAAAATCGTGATTTAGATAATAAATCACGGACATGGCTAATAAACGTAAAAGGAAAAGATTAAAAGTTTTAAGTGGATCCATATAAATAATTTAGAGAGTTAAGATATGGTTTCTTGGGAGTAGGTTGATGGCACGATTAGGAGAACGGTTAGATTCACTCCTGATTGAAGTGATTAGGAAGTCATGATAGAAGGTCGAGGAAGGGACGAGTAGTTAAGACAAAGATATAGTCACATCGAGTGTTAATGGTCACAAGAGATAGGATAGCCAGAGGAAATTCAAGTACAGCGCTTTCGTCCTTCTAAAAGGTGAAAGCAAAAGCAATATAGAGTTCAAAGACGATATTATCGAATACGAATACGTGGTTCAAAGGCGGCCGAATAATTCAAAAAGAATCGTAAAGGCACTAGTGGATAAGATTCTAAGGGTAAGTTT
>JANAVB010021208.1:0-19095 GCA_029216955.1 Iris pallida
GAAATCCCAGACTTTGTATCGGGGTGACGACCTTCTTGGGAAGGCGTATCGTCATTGGCTTATCGCGGGGTTGAGCTTCTCCATTTGTGGTGGCCGACTCTTGGCAGTCTAATTGTCAGTGGCTCCGTTGTGGGTCTTGGCACTTGGCCAGACCTTGGCAGCTGGATTATTATTTGCTCTTCTTGTGTTGAGAGGCTGATCGCGTCCTTACGCAGAGTGGCCGTAAGGGGTACAGACTTGCCAGGTTTGCGAGCTTGAAGGTGGATCGTCAGAGGTTCCTCTGATCATGAGGCCGTCTCAGTTTGAGCTTGTACATCTCCATCCAGTGCCTCTTCGACTTCTCGTATAGGCAGGAGTCTGAGTAGTAGGATTCGACCCCTTTGAAGGGATCGATGTCGGCAAATTCTGTCCTCACGATGCCGTGTTTGTCGACATATTTGAAGCACTGGTGCAGTGTGGAAGGCACGATCATATAATCGTGTATCCAAGGGCGCCCCAAGAGGATGTTGTAAGAAGTGTCTGTATCTATGACGTAACAGGTGACTTCTGACTGGAGATCACCAATTTGGCACTTCAAGCGAATCTTTCCGATCGGGTAGCTCCTGCCCGAATTGAAACCGCTGATGGCGGTGCTTGTTGGCTTCAGGCGATGGATAGGAATACGGAGATGATGTAACAGACCCTTCGAGATGATGCTTATGGAAGAACCAGGACCAATGTGCATCCGGTCCACCTTTACGTCCCCGATGTATCCGGTGTAGTATAACGGACGATCGTGTAGATTGGTTTTGATGAGCATATCCTGCGGAGTGAAGACAATATTGGGCATCGCTCCTGTGCAAGCGCTGCCTTGGAGATTTGCAGGCGGGCTCTCTCCTGTGAGGTTGACCTGAGCCAGATAGGCGTCGGCATTTTGGAGTGCATCGCTCAAAGCCGCGCGAACATCCTTTGAGAGTCTCAGGAGCTCGTATAATAACAATTTGGCCGGTGTGTTGGCCAATTGCGCTAAGATGTCGAAGTTGTAAGGCCTCTCCAGCCCCTGAGGTGCCTCTTTTCTGAGGGATTTGTCAAAGCGAGTCCCCTTTGGCCTAGGCTTGTCGGTCGTCGGAGGCTGAGAAGGTCCCGGGGCGTCAACAGTGGCTGGCTGATGATCTTCAGTTGAGTTTTCAGCCACAGGTTGAGCCTGTGCCCCAGATCGGGTAAAGACAGCTGTGACTTCTTCGACATTTACCGAGACTGTGCGGCAAGATCTGACTTTTCCATCCTTCTTCTTACAATTGGAAGGTGGTGTGGGCTGCGTCACCTCAAGTACTAGGTCCGGATGGACCCACATAACCTCCCCCCGTGATGTGGTGAGGGGAACTAGACCAGCAGCCTGATCTCGGGGAGGTAGAAGATTAGCAATCTCCATGGTCGCCAGAGGGATGGGTATCACACCGTCTTGAGCCTCTGTTGGAGGGAAGCTGTCGAATTGTACGGACACCATGTTGGCCGCTACGGTTACCTCCTCGAAATCAATGGCCAGAGCGTTCGAATCGATGAGATGTTGGATGTATCGCTTCAATTGGTAGCAGTCGTGTGTAGCATGGTGGACGTAGCGGTGGTAATGGCAATACTTTGGGCTCTCCATATCTGCCGGCCGGGGTTCCCGTCTTGGTGGAGGGAGCTGAATTCTGTCTCCTTGTATGAGCATGTCCAAGATGGGCTTGACGTGACCGTCTTCGAAGGAGTAAGTGATTTGCGGCCATTATTTGTCTGCCGGTTTTGACTCAGGTTTCTGGGCTGTGTCGGCCACCATAGCCTGCTTACCCTTGTTGTCCAGATTGTTGGAGGGGCTACCCCCATTGTCGTTGTTGGTATTAGGACGCTTGCCCTTGTTCTCTCCCTTCGAGATGTACAATCCCAGTTGGCGAGCCTTCTTCAATCGTTCTTCGGTGCTAGTGGCACTGATGATGCACGTCTTTCAGTCCTTAAATTGACTTTCGCCCATCCAGAGACTGATTGTTGGGAGCAATCTCTTTTGGCAAATTTCAATTAAGGAGGAATCCGGGTTACCAGACGACAACTTTATTGCGGTTTGGCGAAACCGTTCAATATAGTTCCTTGTCAGCTCTTTCTCCCCTTGGACGACGTCCATGAGGGTGGACATTGTGACGTCCTGTCCTACTTCGTAGAATCTCTCCAAGAACATACGCTTGAAGCTGGCGAAGGAGTGGATGCAGTTGTCTGGCAGGTTGCGATACCAGTCGAAGGCGACTCCTTCCAATGCTCCAATGAATAATCGTGTGAGGATGGCATCGTCATGGGACAGATGGTCGGTGGTGACCTTGAAGTAAGTGATGTATCGACTTGCAGAGGTCTTGCCATCATAGGGAGTAATGTTGAATGGCTTATATCTTGGCGGGAAGGTGTCACGACCCGCACCCTAGAGTTAGGGCACGAGAACGTAACGACGCCCAGCCTACGCCGCAGTATCGGCGGTAGAACGCTGTCCTAGGTCACAACATCTAACAATATAAAGCTAAGCAGTTTATACTCCCCGAATGGGGGTGACAGCAGATACAAATTCAATCACATCTAAGGTAGAGCATGATAAGGATAGATAAAACATGAAATCCAAACTAAATACAGGAGATAGAAGTCTAAGTGTCTAAGATACATGAACCCAGAAGTACATCTCAAAACTCAAATAAAGATACAGTAATCCCCAAAGTAAATACAACTCCAGACAAAATGAAATAACTACCTAAACAAACCCTACTGTGTCTCCTCTAGGCTAGCAGGCACCTCCAGGCTATCTGTAAAATTTATCAACAGGTCCAGTCAGGACTGGAGCGAGCACAGTACATCTCAACAATTCATAGCAGGTTAGAAAATATGAACATGCAGTAAAGTAAGATACAAGTACTGTAAGAAGTGCAGTATAAAACAGAGAGAGAACTGTAATAGAAATATCTACTATACATAGGAAACTAGCAGTGACTAGTGAGTCAGAGTACAATATGAACATGTAATACTCCCCCGTACCCCCAATCAATACATAAGGATCTAACCAGGTTATGTTATATGATGCTATGTAGCAGACCCCAAAGGTGATAGACCCCGAAGGTGGTAAGCCCCCGAAGGGTGGTAGACCCCGAAGGTGATACATAGTAGTCCCATAAAAATGGGGATTCTGGAGGTAACCCAACAGTGTAAGTCCCATAAAAATGGGGATTCTGGGGATAAACCAACAGTGTAAGTCCCATAAAAATGGGGATTCTGGGGGATACCCAACAGTGTAAGTCCCATAAAAATGGGGATTCTGGGGGATACCCAACAGTGTAAGATTCCAGGAAGACTCTACGATCATGAGGGTACATGTCGTAAGTGATCAAAGAACCAAGAAGCATATGATACGCTATAAAAGTGAAACGCACAGAACATAAAGTACCCGATGCTCCCTAAGGATAACATCTCAAGAAAGGATCCATATAGTACCAATCCGTGTGACCAACGTGACAGTACAAGTAAAGTAATCTACTGCAGGAAATAATTCTAAGCAGGATATGAAATGATCAGAGAATGTACTAGCCTCGATAACCTGAACAGCTGACAAGCATAGGAGGGTCCCACTGAAGCCACAGAGTCCTATTTAAAGCAACACAGGTTACAAGGTGTTTAAGTTGAAATAAATGAATCCCTACAGGCAATCTATATTATTCTAGGTTCTTCTAAGTCAAATTAACTCTAGATCGACTCCGGTCAATAATCTAGTCAAACTAGGTCAAGTGTTGACTTACAGTTGACTTTGGGTCAACTGGTCAACTCTGGTCAAACATGGTCAATTCTAGTCTATTATAAAGTGTACTTCGTTATTTGTACGTTAAAACTTACGACACGTAAATCGAGATAAGAAGATTATCGGTAAGGTTGATAATCTTATTATAGTGATCCACGTATCCAACTTGTCAATTTCAGCGATATGAGATCACTGAAATTGGCTGATCTCAGTTTCGTTGTACTAATCCGAAATACGAACATTATATGAATTAATTATTAATTATAAAAAGGTTAAACTCAAAAAAATTATCAACAAACATTGTCGGACGATGAAATAAACATCGCCAACGTGTCCAGAATGCTCAAATTAGCTAGGATAGCATACCCAACGGTCCAATTTGGACACAAGGGCAAAAAGGTAATTTCGGGTCAAAACGGTGTCCGTATCGGAGCCGTTTTGCACCGAAAAATGTGCAAGAAAACAAGTCCATAAAATATAACAAATTATATGTCCACGCAACCAGAATGTCGATACGAACCCAACGGTATCTCCAGAATTGGATTCCGTTGACCCGATCTCAATATGGCCCGTTGACTAGAACTTGGAATTCCGATTTACACGGAAATGCGTGCCGGAGCCAAAGTTCTCAAAACTCAGCAAACTATCTGCCAACGAGTCCAGAATGATGATATGAACTCAACGGTATCTTCGAAATTGGATTCCGATGAGCCGATCTCAAAATGACCCGTTGGCCCGGATATTGGTATCCGACTTGCACCGAAATGCGTGCCAGACCCAATGTCCACCAAAACCTAGCAAATTATATATCAACGAGTCCATAATAACGATACAAACTCAACGGTATATCCGGAATTGGATTCCGATGAGCCGGTGTCAAAAGTCCCGTTGACCCAGAAAGTGGGACCCGCTTTGCACCGAAAAACGTGCCCGGACCCACGTTCTCCAAATCTAACAAATTTATATGAAAACATGCCAGAACGACGCCACAAGTCTAATGGTGGTGTCAGAAATGAAATCTGGAGTCCCGTGTTCAAAAATAGAATTTTACAAGTTGGAAATTACGAATTCGGACGACCAACTTTGGCGTCGAATTCAACCAATCAAACAAGCTCACAATGAAACGAAACTGGAGGGGAAGTAAGAGGGTTATACCAGCTTCGCACCGGAACTGGTAGCACGCCAAACAGAGCTGCGGTGGAGGAGATACAAGCTGACGAAGTTGGCCCCGCGAAACTGTCCAAATTTAATACAATTTAAACGGTCAACTTGGTGGCCGGTTTTCATGTATCAAACGATAAAATTAACGGACGAAAATTGACATGAGCGAAGGTGGATATACCCAGGTTGCGACGGAGTAAAGAAATCGCCGATCCAACGGTCGAATCTCCGGGAAAACGTGCGTGAAGTCACTGCGACGGAGCGCCAAAACGGACTCAATCTTGCGCGCGTCACGACGGGACGTCGTTCAAAACGCACGAATCGCTTCGACGGCGCATCCCGGAGGACGTTGGCCGCCATGGGGCCTACCCCAGTGGTGCACCCGAGGGAGGGGGCCACCCACGACGGGTCGGCAACGCCGGTGGGCGGCCGGCGGTGGCGCGGCAGCGCCGCTCACGCGTGCGCCTGATGCTGGCTGGCTGTGCCACTGCTGTGTGCACTCTCTGCTGTGCGCCGCTGCATCGTGGGGTCGCCGGCGACGCGCGGGGGCGGCGCACTGGGCCAAGGTGGTGGAGGAGGTGGCAGAAATGGTGGTGATGGTGGGGGATTCGAATGGTGGTGGCGACGATGGTCGGAAAAGCGTAGAGGAGGAGAGGGAAGAAGGAGGAAGAGTGGTGGTGGCGCGCTGCCGTGCTCGGCCACGGTGGAGGCCGGCCAGGGTGGGGGAGTGAGGTGAGGGTGGTGATGCAAGGTGGCCGCTCGGGTTGGAGTTGATGGTGGAGGTGGAGATGATGGCTTGGGTGAAGAAGGAGATGGAGGAGGAGGAGGAGGAGATGATGGAGGAGATGCTGGTGTGCGGCGGCCGACGGCGAGGTTGGCTGGGGGTGGCCAGAGTAGGAGGTCGGGATGATGGGTGCTCGGGCATGGAGGAGGAGAGATGTAGCTGCTGTGTGTTTTGTGCATGGGTTGTAGTTGTGTGAAGGAAAATAATAGTGTGGAAGAGAGAAAGAGATGAGGTGTAATGAAACATTAATGTGAGGGAGAGAGAGAATACAAGAAAAGGGTTATCCTAGAAATTAGGGCCGGCCACAATAGGTTGGCTGTGAATGTGAGGGGAGTTGGAAATGAATGGGTAGGATTGATTGGAGGAATCAAGGTCTAAAATTAATTAGAGAGAAGATTGTCATTACAAAGGGAATTAAATAATTAGAATTCTCCAATAAATATAGAAAAATATGCAGGAGGGTACCCGATATTTTGGGCAAGAAAATACGAGGGTGTCATGATGGAGAAAATCATGGAGCTGGACTGGACTCGGTGGAGCCGGATTGGGTCAAAACTGGACATTGTGCAAAAAAATTGAATTAAAATTAGACGTTGATGATCATGTGTAAATAAGTAGCACATGGGAATTCCAATAAATGCGACACAAGTGGCGGACGGATAGTAGGCTCAAAGTGGGTCATGTCCATAGTTGGGGCTGACAGGTTTTGGTCGACAGGGACCCACAAATCAAGTTGCAAAATGAATGTGACGCCGTGGCGTGAAATAAAATCGGGTCACGTGTCGGGAAAGTTGTGCGAATCAAATGGAGCTCAAAATGACGTGTCTGAGTGGGACACAAAGTCATGGGTGACGAGCGTCTCGAGTAGATCATCAATGAGGAGTTGGTTTCAAGAAACTGACTGGTCTTGCGCTCCCAATTTAAATGTCATGGTAACGCGCTGAAAATGATCAAGAAAAAGAGTGGGAAAATAAATAACAATTGTAACACCCAGTTTTCTGAAATTGGGATATTTTTGAAAATTTATTATTTTTATTATTTATAAATGTTGTTTTAGTCATGATATGATTTTTGGTGATTTTTAGTTATATTAAAACTATTTCATAAGTCATGACTTATGACTTTGTGATTTTGACTAGTGTAACCTAGTGTAACCCTAGAGTTTACTTAACCTAGAACTTACCATGACCATGTGGACCTAACCATAGGCTTAGAATATCAAATTAGTGATTTTTAGCCTCAAGGGTATTTTGGTAATTTTCTAGGATTTAATTGGAATTAATTGATCTTATGAGTTTTTACTATTCATTGATTTTGGTTAGTGTCATGAGAGCCTTTAACCTAATCTACCCTAATCCATAGGTTAGTCCCTAACCTAGAAATGATAAAGGAATGGTTGGTTGCATAAGTCAAAGTATGGCTTAATATCTAGATATTTACTTATAGGATATTTTCCTTGATTTACTCAAAAGATCAACCCCTTGCCACCAAAGTCCTTTCCTTCTCCATGAAGGAAGACAACCCCCATGCCTTGGCCATGCCTTGGCCGGCCACAACCCCCCCCCTAGCCATGCCAAGCCCCTATATATCACCACCCAAATTTATTTCATGTCTCTTTACAAATTCATGAACTTGAAAAACCACAAATGCTCAAACCTACATAACTTCACCATTAGTGATCCTATTGACCTCAAATCTTTTGCATTGGAACCCTAACATACCAAGGGAGCTAGGGGAGACTAGAAGTTGGAGTTTTTGAGGTTTTGGACATCACAAAGTTGAAGTGAAGCCCCCCCCTCTACATTGAATTTCTTGATTTCTAGCACATAGAGGTATTTTCATTTTTATCTATGTAATGTAGTGATTTTTCTTCATAAATGCATGCATGTAGGTCTACCCTAACTGTAGGACAAGTTTGGTGAAAACTAGGATCGATTTGGTGTCCGTATTAGACACGTATCCTATTTCAATTTCATGTTAATACACTGATTTTGCTCACTGTTTCAGTACATGTAAACTCACTGATTTTCAAATATTTTTGATCAAAACCCTAGCCTACCTAACCCTAAACCTAACCCTAAATACTGAGCACAAATTGGGTTGTGTCGTGTCCAAAATCTGGACACGAAGCTCTCAGTTTCACACACTGGACACAGTGCACAGTACACTGAAATGTGCCCTGCTACCACTGTGTCAGTTCTCCTTGGACACGCCACGTGGACACGCCAAAATTGGCATAGAGCACGGGGCACTGACTGACAGGTCATCCCCAAAGTTTGGGATGACCTCGTGTCGTGTCGGACACGGAATCGTCCCCGCAAGGGACGTGCACTGCACTGTACAGCCGTGAAAACGGCTCTGACACGGGTCTCGTGTCCCATGTACACGAGTCGTGGACACGTGTCAGGGTGACACATGTGTAGAGGAACCTAGGGCGAACCCCAGGACACGAGCACGAGATGTGTCGTGTCCTGTGTCGCGTACACGAGACGCGTGCATCACTGCACGACGCGGTCTGAAACCACGTATTTCCCTCTCTGATACGCGTGTCGTATCCCCTCTACACGACACGTGGACACAGTGCAGGGTGCTGGACACGTGCACGAACCCTAGACTCACCTACTGACGATCACGAGATGTGTATCGCTTTGTGTCGTGTCCTAGACTCGTCTACATGTGTGCACGACGTGTAGTGTCTGTTAGTGTATGTGTTTTACCCGATTGGGTTTAGGAGTTGGTGGACACGCCGTGTCGTGTCATGGCCATGTGTCAGGCTAGTAGGAACCTAGGGGCTACCATTACCAACCACTAGTATCGAGCCTTAGCTCGGTTTTGGATGTGAAATTGGGTTTACCCAATTTCGAGTAAACAGTGCAGTTTTTCCAGTTTTGGGGATATTTCCCAGTTTTTGAAAATGGATTTCAAACCAAATTTTAATATGTTTTATACATGTATATATGTATTTTTAGTGTATATATTATAGTATATATGTATGTGAGTGTGTGGGTGAAATTTGAGGATGTGTAGTTGTGTACATAGGGAGTTGTGTATATATATACACATGTGTATATATGTAACTGTGTGAGTGTGGGGAGCATTCCTGTTCCAGGAATTCTGGAACACTCCCCCCCTACTGTTCTGTCTTCTCTCTCTCTCTCTAATTCACTCTCTCTCAATACTTCCCTCTCTCTATATATATATATTGTAGTGTACATACATATATGGGGTATTATATAGTGTATCATATATTAGGGTATTATATATAGAAGGGCTATATGTATCATATTAGGGTATTATATATATGGTATTATATTATAGGGTATTATATAATGTATCATATATACATAGAGTATTATATATATAGTTGGATATATATGTAGGTTATGTATAGGTGAGAATATAGGGTATTAGATATATATTGTATAGATGTATGGCTAGACACCTATATGAGATACCTATACATGGTATCTAGTGACACATAGCCTATAGGCCTATGTGGTCATGTTATATGTGTATATATATATTATATAGAAATAGATACCTATAGGATATTAGCCTATGGAACCTAGATATACTAGCCTATGGCTAATAGGGGGTTGCCTTATACTTGGCCTAATGGGCTTTTGAATGGTTGACCTAGGTAGCCTTGTTGACCATGATTGACCAAAGTCAACTATTGGTCAACCATGACCTAATTGACCTAGAATTGACTTGGATGGACTCTAAATGACTTGGTGACCTAAGTTTGACTAAACCCTAGACTATTGACTAGTTGGTTTAGACTTTGACCTATATAAGGGTATTATTTATGACTTGGTTATATAGATAGCCCTATGTAGAGTGAAGATATGTATGGGGTTAAGTAGGATACTTAGAGTTGAGTCTTGATTGAGTTAGACTATGGTTTAGCTTAATTATAAGATTAAGTTTGGTGTTGTACTATATATTTATATGTGATTTGGTTACACCTTAGCTTTGTAGAATGGTATCTTAGGTATCCTAAGACAGGTTAGCCTATAGTTAAGTAACCTTATAGAGTTAAATAGTTGACCCCTGGCTTAATTACCTGACTGACTAGTCTTTGTTTGACCAATACCTTAGTTGGTCTAAGTTTGACTTAGACTTGACCCAGATTGATCATGTTGACTAGAAATTGACTAGTTTGATTAGAGTGTTGACCAGGAGTTGACTTTAACCTAGATTTGACTAACCTTGACTTGTTTGACCTTGTTTGACTCTATTTGACTTAGTTTGATTTCCTGTGACCTAATATGACTTGATTGACTTAGTTTGACTGTAGAGTTGACCAAGTTTGACTTTGACCTAGATTGGCTTAGAATTCATATAGATTGCATTGAAGATTTCATTTACCTTCATTTTGGACATGTCATAACTGTATTACTCTATTTTAGGACATTGTGACCCTGGTACAGACATCTGATATTATACTACTCTTTCCAGAGTGTCAGGCGAGTACATTCTCTGATAGATCTTTCATTACTTGTCATTTAATGTATTTCAGTTCTAGATAGCTATATATGATTCTCTGTACAAACACGATTAGTATTACTGGATCCATTACATGCGATACTCATTTATTTATGTCTGGCCTCTATATCTGGAATCACTACTGGCATCACCTACTGGAATCATCTGGAATCATTCTGGAATCATTTCTGGAATCATTGGCTGGACTCATACTGGTTGTAGTGTTGGATTATGGATTCATTGTGGCGGGGAAATACTTGAGTAGACATGTGAACATACCTAAAATCTGGAACCACCTCCCTTGGAACTATTCTGGAATGCTAGCCATCCCACACTTGGCCGAGTGTGCGATGTGCCTGATTACCCCTAGCCGTTTACATGTCGATCTCAGTATTTTAAAACACACTGTTAGAGTATAGTCTGGACTTACCCTGGAATCATGGATCACTTCTGGACTCATTTTTACTGGACTCATCTTGTACTGGAATCATCTAGTATTGGATTATATGGACTGGACTCACACTGGGATTACATTTTATACTGTCTGGACTTATACCATGTTATTCTAGTTCAGCTAGTTCACTACAGTCTTCTTTGCCATGATTTCTTCTCTTGTTAGTTACTTTACTTTCCTTGTACCCTCACTGTTTCTCTACATCATTATCTGTATAAAACTGCCATGCTCATCTATATAACTGTCTAAAAACTGCTTTATAGTCTTTGTCATTTACTTGGGATTTCTAGATGAGATGTGCTCGTTCCTGTCCTGATTGGACCTGTTGAAAATATTACAGATGATACTCCTGACGACACATGCCCTACTTACCATGGACCTGGCGAGGGATTAGCTACCTTTGGTTCCGACTCTCAGGAGTGATTCAGGAGTTTAGCTAGTAGACTTACTTAGCTTTCATGTTTTGAGCTTGTTGCATTAAACTTGAGATATTGAGTTGTATTAGAGTTTGTTTGAGACATTGTTGTTATTATTTTAGTAGTTTAATTTATGTTGTTGTTAGTTGGTATCTAGATTTCTGTGTTATCTTATCGTGCTTAGACTGTGATTGAGTATATCATATCTTTTACTTGTCCTCCCTTCGGAGTTGAGATCTTGGCAAGTACATTATATACACTGCATGAGATTAGTTAGCAACCTAGGACAGCGTTCTACCGCCGACACTGCGGTGTAGGCTGGACGTACCCACTTCTCGTGCCCCTACACAGGGTGCGGGTCGTGACACGTTTTAGTGGTGGCCCATGCAGGTCGAGAGCATTTGTGCGATTTCGTAGTAGCACGACGACTTAGTTGTACTGCTACGAGCCTGCGAAAGAATATAGGAATTAAGGTATTAGGATGAGAGTATACTCAATCACTGTTAGGATTTCATGAGAGATTCCGGGACGACCCTTGAGAATCTTATTTTGAACTTCGATATTGAAAACCCTTTTCCTCTTGTTTTAATTCACCCTCACTCCTTGATGTTTAAGGGGTCTTGGACTATTTAACCTTATTCATCATTACCTCCCTTATATTTGACCTTCTTTACTGCTAATTTAGCCTTAGTTTTGCAAGCTTATATTTTATCGAGCTTGATCACGACATATTTTATTGGGGGCTAGTACCCACTAACATATTGTCTAATCAGGGCCGGTGCATGATGGTCTGATCAACCTATTGCACTTTGGTTCGCTTTCATATATTATTCTACATGGATGGAGCCACTTGCAGGTTCTGTTCTTTCAAATCCATTCCCATCTTGTTGTGTGATTCCATTAGTACCTGTCAGGATATGCTTGTGATATGCTAGATAGCATAGTTACCCTTTTTGAGACTGTAGAATCGTGACTAGTAGGCCTATGATTGCATGTTATCTTTGACTTTGATTGACTGGGGGTGCGACCTAGAAGGAGTACGACCATCTTAATTTCGAGGACGAAATTCTTCTAAGGAGGGTAGACTTGTAACACCCAGTTTTCTGAAATTGGGATATTTTTGAAAATTTATTATTTTTATTATTTATAAATGGTGTTTTAGTCATGATATGATTTTTGGTGATTTTTAGTTATATTAAAACTATTTCATAAGTCATGACTTATGACTTTGTGATTTTGACTAGTGTAACCTAGTGTAACCCTAGAGTTTACTTAACCTAGAACTTACCATGACCATGTGGACCTAACCATAGGCTTAGAATATCAAATTAGTGATTTTTAGCCTCAAGGGTATTTTGGTAATTTTCTAGGATTTAATTGGAATTAATTGATCTTATGAGTTTTTACTATTCATTGATTTTGGTTAGTGTCATGAGAGCCTTTAACCTAATCTACCCTAATCCATAGGTTAGTCCCTAACCTAGAAATGATAAAGGAATGGTTGGTTGCATAAGTCAAAGTATGGCTTAATATCTAGATATTTACTTATAGGATATTTTCCTTGATTTACTCAAAAGATCAACCCCTTGCCACCAAAGTCCTTTCCTTCTCCATGAAGGAAGACAACCCCCATGCCTTGGCCATGCCTTGGCCGGCCACAACCCCCCCCTAGCCATGCCAAGCCCCTATATATCACCACCCCAATTTATTTCATGTCTCTTTACAAATTCATGAACTTGAAAAACCACAAATGCTCAAACCTACATAACTTCACCATTAGTGATCCTATTGACCTCAAATCTTTTGCATTGGAACCCTAACATACCAAGGGAGCTAGGGGAGACTAGAAGTTGGAGTTTTTGAGGTTTTGGACATCACAAAGTTGAAGTGAAGCCCCCCCCTCTACATTGAATTTCTTGATTTCTAGCACATAGAGGTATTTTCATTTTTATCTATGTAATGTAGTGATTTTTCTTCATAAATGCATGCATGTAGGTCTACCCTAACTGTAGGACAAGTTTGGTGAAAACTAGGATCGATTTGGTGTCCGTATTGGACATGTATCCTATTTCAATTTCATGTTAATACACTGATTTTGCTCACTGTTTCAGTACATGTAAACTCACTGATTTTCAAATGTTTTTGATCAAAACCCTAGCCTACCTAACCCTAAACCTAACCCTAAAACACTGAGCACAAATTGGGTTGTGTCGTGTCCAAAATCTGGACACGAAGCTCTCAGTTTCACACACTGGACACAGTGCACAGTACACTGAAATGTGCCCTGCTACCACTGTGTCAGTTCTCCTTGGACACGCCACGTGGACACGCCAAAATTGGCATAGAGCACGGGGCACTGACTGACAGGTCATCCCCAAAGTTTGGGATGACCTCGTGTCGTGTCGGACACGGAATCGTCCCCGCAAGGGACGTGCACTGCACTGTACAGCCGTGAAAACGGCTCTGACACGGGTCTCGTGTCCCATGTACATGAGTCGTGGACACGTGTCAGGGTGACACATGTGTAGAGGAACCTAGGGCGAACCCCAGGACACGAGCACGAGATGTGTCGTGTCCTGTGTCGCGTACACGAGACGCGTGTATCACTGCACGACGCGGTCTGAAACCACGTATTTCCCTCTCTGATACGCGTGTCGTGTCCCCTCTACACGACACGTGGACACAGTGCAGGGTGCTGGACACGTGCACGAACCCTAGACTCACCTACTGACACGATCACGAGATGTGTATCGCTTTGTGTCGTGTCCTAGACTCGTCTACATGTGTGCACGACGTGTAGTGTCTGTTAGTGTATGTGTTTTACCCGATTGGGTTTAGGAGTTGGTGGACACGCCGTGTCGTGTCATGGCCATGTGTCAGGCTAGTAGGAACCTAGAGGAACCTAGGGGCTACCATTACCAACCACTAGTATCGAGCCTTAGCTCGATTTTGGATGTGAAATTGGGTTTACCCAATTTCGAGTAAACAGTGCAGTTTTTCCAGTTTTGGGGATATTTCCCAGTTTTTGAAAATGGATTTCAAACCAAATTTTAATATGTTTTATACATGTATATATGTATTTTTAGTGTATATATATATATAATATGTATGTGAGTGTGTGGGTGAAATTTGAGGATGTGTAGTTGTGTACATAGGGAGTTGTGTATATATATACACATGTGTATATATGTAACTGTGTGAGTGTGGGGAGCATTCCTGTTCCAGGAATTCTGGAACACCCCCCCCTACTGTTCTGTCTTCTCTCTCTCTCTCTAATTCACTCTCTCTCAATACTTCCCTCTCTCTATATATATATATATTGTAGTGTACATACATATATGGGGTATTATATAGTGTATCATATATAAGGGTATTATATATATAGAAGGGCTATATGTATCATATTAGGGTATTATATATATGGTATTATTATATAGGGTATTATATAATGTATCATATATACATAGAGTATTATATATATAGTTGGATATATATGTAGGTTATGTATAGGTGAGAATATAGGGTATTAGATATATATTGTATAGATGTATGGCTAGACACCTATATGAGATACCTATACATGGTATCTAGTGACACATAGCCTATAGGCCTATGTGGTCATGTTATATGTGTATATTATATTATATAGAAATAGATACCTATAGGATATTAGCCTATGGAACCTAGATATACTAGCCTATGGCTAATAGGGGGTTGCCTTATACTTGGCCTAATGGGCTTTTGAATGGTTGACCTAGGTAGCCTTGTTGACCATGATTGACCAAAGTCAACTATTGGTCAACCATGACCTAATTGACCTAGAATTGACTTGGATGGACTCTAAATGACTTGGTGACCTAAGTTTGACTAAACCCTAGACTATTGACTAGTTGGTTTAGACTTTGACCTATATAAGGGTATTATTTATGACTTGGTTATATAGATAGCCCTATGTAGAGTGAAGATATGTATGGGGTTAAGTAGGATACTTAGAGTTGAGTCTTGATTGAGTTAGACTATGGTTTAGCTTAATTATAAGATTAAGTTTGGTGTTGTACTATATATATTTATATGTGATTTGGTTACACCTTAGCTTTGTAGAATGGTATCTTAGGTATCCTAAGACAGGTTAGCCTATAGTTAAGTTAAGTAACCTTATAGAGTTAAATAGTTGACCCCTGGCTTAATTACCTGACTGACTAGTCTTTGTTTGACCAATACCTTAGTTGGTCTAAGTTTGACTTAGACTTGACCCAGATTGATCATGTTGACTAGAAATTGACTAGTTTGATTAGAGTGTTGACCAGGAGTTGACTTTAACCTAGATTTGACTAACCTTGACTTGTTTGACCTTGTTTGACTCTATTTGACTTAGTTTGATTTCCTGTGACCTAATATGACTTGATTGACTTAGTTTGACTGTAGAGTTGACCAAGTTTGACTTTGACCTAGATTGGCTTAGAATTCATATAGATTGCATTGAAGATTTCATTTACCTTCATTTTGGACATGTCATAACTGTATTACTCTATTTTAGGACATTGTGACCCTGGTACAGACATCTGATATATACTCTTTCCAGAGTGTCAGGCGAGTACATTCTCTGATAGATCTTTCATTACTTGTCATTTAATGTATTTCAGTTCTAGATAGCTATATGATTCTCTGTACAAACACGATTAGTATTACTGGATCCATTACATGCGACACTCATTTATTTATGTCTGGCCTCTATATCTGGAATCACTACTGGCATCACCTACTGGAATCATCTGGAATCATTCTGGAATCATTTCTGGAATCATTGGCTGGACTCATACTGGTTGTAGTGTTGGATTATGGATTCATTGTGGGCGGGGAAATACTTGAGTAGACATGTGAACATACCTAAAATCTGGAACCACCTCCCTTGGAACTATTCTGGAATGCTAGCCATCCCACACTTGGCCGAGTGTGCGATGTGCCTGATTACCCCTAGCCGTTTACATGTCGATCTCAGTATTTTAAAACACACTGTTAGAGTATAGTCTGGACTTACCCTGGAATCATGGATCACTTCTGGACTCATTTTTACTGGACTCATCTTGTACTGGAATCATCTAGTATTGGATTATATGGACTGGACTCACACTGGGATTACATTTTATACTGTCTGGACTTATACCATGTTATTCTAGTTCAGCTAGTTCACTACAGTCTTCTTTGCCATGATTTCTTCTCTTGTTAGTTACTTTACTTTCCTTGTACCCTCACTGTTTCTCTACATCATTATCTGTATAAAACTGCCATGCTCATCTATATAACTGTCTAAAAACTGCTTTATAGTCTTTGTCATTTACTTGGGATTTCTAGATGAGATGTGCTCGTTCCTGTCCTGATTGGACCTGTTGAAAATATTACAGATGATACTCCTGACGACACATGCCCTACTTACCATGGACCTGGCGAGGGATTAGCTACCTTTGGTTCCGACTCTCAGGAGTGATTCAGGAGTTTAGCTAGTAGACTTACTTAGCTTTCATGTTTTGAGCTTGTTGCATTAAACTTGAGATATTGAGTTGTATTAGAGTTTGTTTGAGACATTGTTGTTATTATTTTAGTAGTTTAATTTATGTTGTTGTTAGTTGGTATCTAGATTTCTGTGTTATCTTATCGTGCTTAGACTGTGATTGAGTATATCATATCTTTTACTTGTCCTCCCTTCGGAGTTGAGATCTTGGCAAGTACATTATATACACTGCATGAGATTAGTTAGCAACCTAGGACAGCGTTCTACCGCCGACACTGCGGTGTAGGCTGGACGTACCCACTTCTCGTGCCCCTACACAGGGTGCGGGTCATGACAACAATCAATTGGTCTAAACCGACCCAAAGTTCAGCGAAGCAGAAAGAGTACAAGGGAACAAGTTTGGGTAGGACACCATATACCGTCATGAAGGTAATCGTGTCTACTCCAAAACTCGTGAAGAAGATTTCCAGAGTTGAACATCCCTGATACTCCAAATATCAATGGCATGAAAGAGTACACTTACAGATAAATAAATAAGATAAAATATTTATCAAAACCAAATATTCAGGAAAATAATAAAATAAAAATTTTATTCAACCCGAAATTCAGGGTGCTCACATCCTACCCACCTTATAAAAATTTCGTCCTCGAATTAAAATGTCCATAGTCCCTCTAGGTCAAACCCCCACAATCAAAGTCCCAGATTAAAACAAAGCATACCATCAAAAGGACGACATACAGGGTCATGGCATACGGTGACAATGAAGTCTCATCTAGGTATACTAGTCATGCTAACCGGAAGGGTCATAGGGTATCAAACACACAAGCAGTCTAGGGTGCTGAAGGAAAAAGTTACAGAAATAACAAATCATCAAACTGTAAGGCGGTCTACCATCCAATATGAAACTGGTACTCATCAAAAATAAAATAAAGGTAACTACCAATTATCTGAAAATACTATTCCAGGAAAATCAAATCATTAGTTAGGGAATAAAGTCAATTGCGTTGAAATTTAATCACAATATGTATAAAATATTTAGTCTCGATACAATCTAAGTTGATCAAATTGGGAAAATCAAGATTTAGGCAATGTAGAGGACAGGTTCAACAAAGCCTGAGAACGAGCATACAAGGATGGAGATTCAGGTCGTAATCAAATTTAATTCAATTAAGTACAATCCAAGATATAATTATGATAAGAAGATAGTCGAAATCGATTTGGTCGTGATTTAGGAACTAGGATTCAATGATGTTGAAAATCCTTTTAGAGAAAACAAGAAAAGATTTCATACGAAGTCAGCAAATCATCCCTCTCTAATACTATCAGTTTATCATTTGCTAAACCATATTCTTTTTTTTCTCACAAGTCCCAATATGAAAATCAACCTCTATATAACTATCATCGAAATTTTATAACCTTCAGTCATCTAAACCTTTACCACAATCACCATAGACAAAATCTTTAAGTTCCAAAATATTTTCCACGAAACATACCCTTTTTTAGGAGTCAACACTTATTCATTTAATCAAAATTTCAAATTCCTTCACCTCGTTTTAAATTAGATCCGAAACCTCTAAATCCAGTTTATGGAATCCTTGGACTTGTTTAAATCGAGTCTCGTATTCACTAAACTCCAATACCACTATGTCACACAAAATTTATTCTTTTTTTATAAATCAACCTTATATTTTCTTCAACGTTCACCTTCAAATATTTTTTTTGAATTCTACAATTTTCTTCCAATCATCTAAAATAATTTCTATAACGTAAAATCCTTGTGTTCTCTCTGTCTCTAGTCACCATCTTACAATATCTAGTTCAATTTCGCATAATCATTTTATTCGATTAAATTCTCCTTTCCATCTCTAAATTTCTACATAGCCTTGTAATAGTTCCCAAGAATCAATAACAAAGATTTTTAAGTCCTCAAAACTTGGTTGACCTCTGATATCCTCATTAGTCTTGAAATACATCCATGAATTATCCATAACCAACTTTCTGCAATTGTTTCTAATTGATAACATTTATCACTCAATTCCATTCTAAACCTTTACCACATTCTATCTCAAATTTTTTTTTTGACGTCCAATATTTTATTTTCTACAAAATTTATCACATGATAACCAATTACGTCATTTCCATATTAGATGATTTACGTCACTTCCTTAACATTTCTCAGATAAAAACGATATGCAGATTCAAGAGTTCAAGTACAGCTGACAAAACGAGATACGAGACGAAATTGATGTAATCATGATAGTTGTATATGACAAGGAATGATGGAAATAAAATATTGGCAGGGAGAAATGGTAATAAAATCTGATCTACTTATCCGTTTTAAAAGAGGAAACTATTTTAAAATCCAGAGTTAAAATATCAAATTTAAGATAAAGTCTAGCAGAATCATTGATTTGTTGAATTAAGAAGAAATTCATGGAAGAAGTTACCCAAAGGTTTATGAAAATAGCTAAAGTTATATCCTAAGCAAAATGAGAAGCAAA
>JANAVB010021209.1:0-27750 GCA_029216955.1 Iris pallida
AAACATAGCAGCCCCCCTTCTCATTGTGTAACCTAGTTGCCTTCACAAATGCAAAATCCTAGTTTTTTTTCCTTCTCTTCCAAAGGCTCCATTCTCTCGTTTCTTACCAAAATCCTTCCAAACGAAGTGTGTTGCGACCATTGGGAGGAGAGGAACTTGATAGAGACTTGCTAGCGAGGGATCGGAGGTGTTGACCGGAGGAAAGCGGTATCGACGTGTTTTGGAGGCTCGTTTTATTGAGTTTTGACACTCAATAGGTAAATCTCTTTAAACCTTGTTAATTCCATTTTTTTTGTAGATGCATCCATATAGGTACCCCAGTTTGGTAGTTTGTGATTTCGTTTGATAGCCGTATCGGACACGTATCGGTCCTATGGAACACGTGTTCGACGAAATGCCACTTAGAACTGAAAAGTGTTATTTTTTGATTCTGTTTTCATGAATTCCTTGATAATATTATTTGTAACAACTTTTGTAAAGATAGATCTGGAATCAACACGTTAGTGTCCGAATCGGACACGGACACGCGTGCACGTGGCCCGTGCACGGCCCCGTGCATGCCCTGTTGTCTGTGCGTCATAACTCGACGCACAGGGCTCTATTTTGCATGAAATTTTATGGGTGCATGGGAGCAATCTCTGCCCACATGCTCCTAAAATTTCACGATGTTTTTTGAAGCGTGTGCGGAGAAATTCAACGCGCACGATTCAGCCCGTACTGTGCATGCGGCTGAAAAGTGCCGCGGGCACAACCTTCGTACGCGAACACGATGCGTCGAGGACCCATTCCAGGAGCATGAGCATGTATCCCTATACCTGGGCTACCCAGGAGCTCAATCCCGAGACATGGTATGGCTTGAATCACGAGCCACGTGGCTCGACACGCGCCCACGGGCACGCATGCGCGCGCGCGCACATGCCACGCGGGATCCGTGTGTCTGTGTCACGTAGACACGACATAGTGTCATATTAGTATATCCTAGACCTAGCCTGGGACCCTAGCACGAGGCTTCTCGTATTGTGTGTGACGTCCAATCGGGCGAAACGCACGTGCACGTACGCGTTCCAACTCGCATATCCGATTTTCCAATACGTACTCTGTAGACATGATACGGACATAGGTTCGAATCCGTGAGTACCCGAGCATGTCACACACATAGACACCTTCGTGTTTACCAAGTTTTGCGATTTCTAGTTAGGTATTTTGCGATTTGGGTCTCGTGTTGAGTTTTCAGGTTTCGAATATATATATATCATGTGTGGTGTGATGGGTACACCCATGCTTGTGTACGGGGAGGGCCGGGTTCGAGACCCCGCGGGCGCGGGGGTTGTTGGGGTTTGGGGAACTCGGCCGGGGGGGAGGTGGGCGGGTAGGCGGGGCCGGGGGGCCAATAGCCTAAAATATATATATATATATATATATATATATATATATATATATATATATATATATATATATATATATATATATATATATATATTTGACACCCAATTTATTCATGGTCGAGCCTTTACAAGTATACCATGAGGCACAAAATACCGAAGACTATACACATATACTGACAAAAGAAGAGGAAAACAAGGAAAAGGAGAATCAACTCGGCTAATCCGAGGAAAGGAGAGTGTTCCAGAATACCATCTGGCCATGATTGCAAAGGGCTCTCCGTTTACGACACTGATGAATGGTCTCCCAGATCAGTTGGTCTGCATTATACTGGCGCCCTTCATATCTAGCCTTGTTCCATTTTTTCCAGAGAACCCACGTGGCTGCCGCATCGACGATCTGGTGGCCATGAGTCGCCGATGCCCAGGTAGCCATGAGGTGGAGAAAGTGTGTCACGCCCCAGAACCAGAATACTGGAGAGCGGGGGAATGACTCAGCCAGCAACGTATTACGGGTAGATGAATACCGTATAATACGATCAATGCTGTCTAACCAGACGAGGGGGTGCATACTACATGAAAGTCTTACTATGGTCACTTCACATCTATTGTCTCAATCAAACAAGAAGCAAGAATAGAGAACATGTAAGATAAAGCAGTAAGGCGTCCCAAACGCTTAGTCAAAATGTTCTTGAGATCTGGATTTATAAAACATAGCCAGATGGTATAGTAACATATACACAATTGTTATCAGCTGTACTTAGTCGAGTTCTCATACAACAATGAGAAGTTAAAAGCAGAAAATAAAATACAGAAATAAAATGCAGGAATAAAATGCAGATAATTAATTAACATAAAATTAAAGGAATTTAAATATAGGATAATACATGATAAATACTAAATAAATATGTATAAGTTGTACATCCAGGCAAGGCTAATGTAGTGAGAAGTTAAAAGCAGAAAATAAAATGCAAAAATAAAATACAGGAATAAAATGCAGATAATTAATTAACATAAAATTAAAGGAATTTAAATACAGGATAATACATGATAAATACTAAATAAATATGTATAAGTTGTACATGTATAAAAATACGCATTCTAGAAACGGGGAGTGATGGTCGCCCCCATGGGACAACCGACAATGCTGGAAGAGAGCTCTCCAGACCTTGATCGATAGTTCCCCTTGGCTGAGGATGTGGTTGAGAGTTTCCGATTGACTATCAGTGCAGCAATTACATGCGAAAGCAAGGCTAAACCCGATAGTGTTGAGTGTGTCATCTGTGGAAAGGATGTTGCGAAGGGCTCTCGAGATGAGAAATGACCACTTCTTGGGGATGCAGGTCTTCTAGAAGGAGGCGATAGTAGGAGACGGGGCAGTATTGCCTATGATCACTCTTCTGGACGACTTAACCGAGAATACACCATTAACCTTGGGCGACCACTCGAGCTTATCAGCGTCAGCTCTGATCTTTACTCTGCTACGGCAAATATGATCTGCCGCCTCAGACCCAGCCCATACCCGAACTTTGGTCCAATTCTAGGTGTTGTTAGGAAGGTCCCATAAGTCCTTGATAGTGCTGTTCATGGGGGCAGCTAAAATATTGGGCAGCAAGATATCTCCGACCTAGCGCTCCAGAAATGGCGAAGCTTCGCCGATGCCCACCTTAAGGCAAATCGTTGGTTCGGTAAGGGACCGCCCGGTGAGGATGTGATGCCAGGCTGCCGAGGATTTGCTGTTCGCGATGGCCGTCGATGGGTGGATGTGTTTGTAGTATCTGGCCTTCATGAACCTGGACCATAAGTTCTTACTCGTGTGAAACCTCCACCATAATTTTATTGAGAAAGCGTTAACGATGTGGAAAAGTTTAGTGAATCCCAGATACCCTTCTTCTGTAGTATGAGCCATAGTATCTCAGCTAGCCTAATGGTACTTGTCGTGGCCGCCACCGTGTCCCTAGAGAAAGTTGCTGAAGATGCTCTCGATGTAGGAAAGAACTTGCTTGGGAGGGGAGCAGGCTGCCAGGGTGTAGATGGGAATGGAAGTGAGGACGTGATTGATGAGGATGATCTTGCCTCCGGGGGAAAGCATAGCATTGTGCCATCCCTCGAGCTTCTTAATACGGGTGATCAGGTTTTCGAAGATCTCGGCGTTAGATCTGTCGTAGACTAGGGGACACCCTATGTAGTGGAATGGAGGGTGCTGGATGGGAAATGAGGTGGTGGTAGATATGCTCACCGCTTGCTCTCTCTTGAGGTTATGGTGGGTGTAGATTACACTTTTATCCGGATTGATCTTCTGTCCAGAGCACCTTTCGTATCTCTGTAGCATATTATGGACGACGTCCACTGATCCGACGTCCCCGAAAGAGAATATGAGGATATCATCTGTGAAGGCCAGGTGGGTGATGATCGGGCATCCGCTGGCTGTGTGGTAATGCTGGAAGTTGGGGGTGCTCGCCATCTTATTAAGGTTTCTGCTCAAAACATCTGCCGTGATGATGAAGATGGTGGAGGATAGGGGATCACCTTGTCTAACCCCACGACTAGATTTGAAGAATTCGTTCGCATTACCGTTAATAACCGTGGAGAACCACGAGTTGATGTTCGATCTCCACGTCCAAGTTTCAGAAAATCCGAAGGCTCTGAAGACCCAGATCATGAATTGCCAATCCGGTCTGTCGTAGGCTTTTTCCATGTCCAATTTGATGGCAATGTTGCCCCCTCTTGCTGGAAGCTTCATGCAGGTGACCAACTCTTGGGCTAGCATGATGTTATCTTGGATATTTTTCACCCGAACAAAGCCACTCTGCTCCTTCGAGATGATCTTGGGGAGAAGGTCTACCATGCAGAAAGCGATGATATTGGATATGATCTTGTTGGTGAAGGTGCATAGGCTGATTAGGCGAAAGTCGCGGAAGGTCTCTGGGTTGTCTTTCTTCGGGATGAGGATTAGGTTGGTGCTCGAGATGGCTCTAGGGCAAGTGGCTCCCTGGAGGAAGGCGGAGGCCGCACTGTGGATGTCCCTCTTGATGATGTCCCAGCACGTACGAAAAAATATTCCCCAAAAATCCGTCTGGCCCGGGCGCACTGTGTTCGTCGAGGGCCCAAACGGCAGTCACTTCGTCCTCGGAGAGGGGCTGTTCGAGCCAGGTATTTTCGATGTCGCTAATGAGATGGGGGGCCTTGTCTAGGAAGGTGTTGTCTTTGGTGACCATTTCCTTGGAGAATAGTCTGGAGTAGAAGTTAGCAGCCGCCAGTTGGATACCTTTGGGATTGCTGATGTTGGTACCGTCGTCTACGATAATCTGGTGGAGGGTGAGTTTTTGTCTACGACCATTAACGCAGGCGTAGAAGAATCTCGAGTTGTTGTCCCCTTCACTGTTCCATTTGATCATGGCTTTCTGTTTCCAAAAATTAGTCTCAATTTTTAGCCTAAATTTGAGGATGGCTTTGGTGAGATTCAGAGCCTTCCTGGTATCAGATAAACAATCGATCATGTACCTGGCTTCGGTACGAGTAACGTTATCCTCGACCTCGCGTATGGCTTGAAAGATATCGTCATCAGCTTGCTTGCTCCAGGCTGCTAGGGCTTTCCTCGTGGCCTGGAGTTTTTTACACCCGGTTGAGGGGATCGAGTGAGTCCGTGCTGTTCCAGGCTTTCTGGACCACTCCCAAAAATTGGGGGTGCTCGCTCCAGAAGTCCAGGAAACGAAAGCTTTTTCTGGGCTGCTTGGAGGTTCTAGCAATTTTAACTAGTAGGGGGTGTGGTCAGATTCGATGGCATTTAGGTGAGAGAGCTTGGAGGTAGTCCCCATCCCTAGCCAGTGGGCATTCGATAAAGCCCTATCGAAGTGGGAGAATTGCCGTCGGTCGTCTTCCTGTATGTTGCACTTGGTGAATGCGTTACCTGTGAACGGGAGAGATGCGAGGTGAGAGTTGAATATGAAGTCGTTGAAGTCTTGTATGGCAGTGAGAGGAGGGGCCTCCAATTTTCTCATCTCTGTAGGTGATCGCGGTGAAATCCCCAATGCAAAGCCAAGGGAGGTTATGGTTGTGATTGTTGATGTTCAGGAGGTCGTTCCAGAGGTGTCTGCGGTCCGCGATGTCGCAGCTGCCCGTATAAAGGATGGCGCGGTTAGAGATCAAAGGGTGTTTTAACCAGCAGGAAAGGGCTTGGCTGGAATCGTGGATGACTCTAATTTGAACGGCCTTAGAACAGAGGATCCAGATGTCGTGTCTGCCTGCTATGGCCGAGTGAAGGCCTAACTGAAGTTGGATGGATTTGATTTTCCTATAAGGGATTTTGGGTTCGATGATAATCAAGATGTCGATCTTGTGAGTTTTCTTAAGGCTGGTAATTCTCCTCATTGTAGGTTTGTTCGCTAGACCGCGAACATTCCAAGAGAGAATGTTCAGCATTAATATATATATATATATATATATATATATATATATATATATATATATATATATATATATATATATATATATATATATATATAAAATTGATTTTTGTCATAATTTGATTTCCTGAGATTTTAGTTATATTTTCTGAGTTTATAACAGGTTAATTAGGTTCTGGACTTGCGGGGAGTGGTCGTTGGGTTTATACCCTGGGTTTTCCTCTTTATGTATATATATTATATATAATATATATTTGGGTTTTTCCTCTTTGGGTGTATATAATATATATATATATATATATATATATATATATATATATATATAGTTGGGTATATATATATATAATTATATTATATATATATATATATATATATATATATATATATATATATATATATATAAAAAAAATATATATATATATATATCTATATATATATATATATATATACTATATATATATATAATATATATATATATATATATATATATTGTGTGTTGTGTGTGGTGTGTGTGTGGTGTATATTTCATATATATAGCTATATGTATATAAATAGATAAATTAGTGAGTTAGTCGAGATACGTAATCTCAGAGTCGAGTTTCATTCCCCCTTCGAGTGACCAACTTCCTTTACTTATATGTGTATTTGTGTATATGCCTTATATATGTATAAGTACCTTTATGATAGATATATGTATATATGTATATATATACATAGTTAAATAATTGGCTTTGTTCACAGTTTTGAACCTTCACAACAGTTCCTCGTCGACACACAACCACACAAGCCTCTTTTCACAAGTAAGGTTATATATATATATATATATATATATATATATATATATATATATATATATATATATATATATATATATATATATATTTATAACGATGTGGGTGTGGATCCCCTTAGGAGGAGCTCATCCGCTCCTTGGTTTCCCCCCATCGGCCGGTGGCCGGACGTCCCCGGGGGGGGGGGGGGGGGGGGTCCCCGCTGGTCGCCCCTCTCGCGGGATGGCCACCCCCATCCCCTGGCCGGTTCTTGTACGGCGTGCGGCGGCCCTGTCCCTTTCTCCCCTCCTCCTCGGAGCCGACGCCGTAATCGTCGCCGTCGGGACCGCCGTTACCGGCAACCTGGGCCTTCGCCGGCCCCGTCTCTTCTCGGCGCGCCGCCAGTGATCCTCGGCGCCCCGCGTGCTGCACGGCCACGCCCCCAGCTCCCCCGGGTCGGCGTCCCTGTCGCAACACCCCCGTTGGCCACCCCAGCTGCCCCTCCAGCTCAGGTTCCCCCCGCCCAGGCAGTCGACCTCCCTCCGCCCGGTCAGAGCCGCTCCTCGTCTGACGCACCCCAAGCCGCTCCTCCCGAGGTGGCGACCCCCCCTGCGTCTCCTCCTCTTGCGGCTCCACTGTCGTGGCCGGCGTCTTCTTCCCTCGTCGCTCCCCAAGCCGCTTCTCCTCCCATGGTGGCTCCCCTCCCCGCGTTTCCCTCTCTCTTGTGGCCGCAACCCTCTCTCCCTCCGGCTCCCGGCGGCTCTGTAGCGCTTCCCTCCTCCGCCCGTCCAGCCCCACCGGCTTTTCCTCAGGTGTTCGAGGCCCCCCCTCGTGGGCGACGGTGGCCGCGTCGCAGCCCTCCGTGCCGTGGACCTTCTCCTCCATCCAGTCGTCCTCCTCGGTGACGGTCGGCGGACCCTCGGCGTGCTTCTCCACCGCCTCAGCCTCTGGCTAGTTTCTCCTCCGCTTGGCGCCCTCCTCGGCGTCTGCGGCGAGCTTCTCCCCCGCCTTGGCACCCTCCTCGACGTCTATGGCATCGTCGACCCCGCCGTCCGCCCACCGTTACGCGCTACGGAGCCTCTCCTAGCGGGCGTACGGTCGAGCCCTAGCTCCCGTATCTATCCGCCCCTCCCCCTCCTGATCTCCATTTTCGGCCTCTCCGCCGGAGTCTCCGTCTTAGGGCCCTCCCCGCTCCCCTCCTCCGGACCGCCGTCCACACCCCCTGGTGGTCATGGTCGAGCCCCCCCTTTCCGCTCTCCCCCTCCGCTTCCTTCCCTTCCTTTCTCTCTCCCGGCTCCGCCCAGCCGCCCCGTCGACCGTTCGGGCTGGCTTGCCCGACCTTCCCCGTCGGAGATTCCCGGCCCCAGCCTCCCCTCCGTTTTGCCTCCGTCCTGCCGCCCTAGGCCGGCTTCCTTCGCCGGATCCGTGGGTCACACTGGGGGGAGGGGCCCGAGGCTTCCTCGATCCGTGTGCCCTTCCTCAGGCAGTGCCCCCTCGGGCAGAGCGCCCGCTCCCTTCGGGCCGCGTGTCACTGGGAAGCGCGCTCACCCCTTCGGGCTTCGAGCCTGAACCGCTTCTTCGAATTTCAAAATTCGAAATGTTTTGGTTTTCTGTTTGGTTTATTCAAAAAAAAAAACAAACAAAGAAAAACAAATTTCGTTTATTGACGCGTCGCGTCAGGATGTCAGTTAAGGGTCCCACCCGCACCTTGTAGGAACTCGGGCTATCTCCCGGTTCCAACCTTTCTTACTGTTTCAATGAAGGCTTCAGCCAGTGTTAATATATATATATATATATATATATATATATATATATATATATATAACTTGAATGAATGAATATATATATATGTAAATGTTTGCTTGTGAATGTAACCTAGGGAGTATTGAGTCAGTTTAGATTGACCCAATGAGCCTATAATGGCCGAGTCGACCGACAAGTTGACCAAGTTGACAAAAGTCAACTTTGAGTCAAACTTGATCCAAATTGACTCAAACGAAATTAGAATGACTTGGAAACTTGTGCTTGACCAAAAAATTAGTAAACGGACTAGTTGACTTATAGTTGACCAGATTTGACCAGAGTTGACCAGGTTTGACCAGAGTTGACCAAGGTTGACTTTGACCTAGAAGGACCTAGAATCATGTAGAATTATATTGTAGACCTTTCTTATGATATTTTAGACCTTGTTGTGACTTATGGTTATTTTAAATAGGATTACATCACTCCAGTTCAGTTACACTTCCTCATCAGCAGCTTGGATTGCCAGGCGAGTACATTCTCTAACCGTTTCATTCTTGCTTGGACATATTTACTTGTTATAGACTAGTTTACTTATTGCTGTCACGAAGTTATCATGGATTAGTACTATATGGATCTCTTCATGCGATGTTATCCCCTCGGATACATCGGATATATTGTGTTCATGTACTTTATCATGTGCATCGTCTACTCTTTGTATTCGTATTTATTCATGTATACTCATGTGACATTCATGTGCACTCATGATCATGTGAGCCTTCATGTATAACCCAGTGTTCATGTGGACTGGCTATCCATGTGACACACTACTTTCATATGCAATAACATAACCTGGACAGATCCTTGTATACTGATTGGGGCAGGGAGAGTATTTATTTGGTTATGTGATCTATACCCTTATCATGTGCAACTCCAAACTAGATTTAAGTCATGTACAACCTAAGCTAGTTTACATAACCAGATTGTGCTCTACATCACGTAGTTAGTTCAGTTCTCTTATTATATCATGTATATCTATTTTCATATATCATGTTCTCTTTACAGTCTCATTTCTTTACAGCAGTTAATGTATATTATTCTATAACTTGTTTCATATTTTCTTTCATGTTATGATCTGTGTGAGAGATATGTATTCGTTCCTGTCCTGACTGGACCTGTTAAAAATATTACAGATGATGAGGATTACTGCGATACTTACTATGGAGCAGGCCTAGTTGACACAGGTGACTTGGACCCTCAGGAGGATCCAGTAGTCGCTGAGGACTTGCCATTAACTTAGTCTAGACTTATCTTATTATCTAGCTTTATGAGACATTTGAGATTGTATTAAGATATTATTTATGGTATGGTTTACACCGAGACTTATTATTCATATTTATGACTCTCTGTTGAGATCATCTTATCTTCTATTCCATCTTAGATATTGTGATTGAGTTGTACCTTATATATTGTCCTCCTTTCGGAGCATATTCCATATTCTGTTAGATGTTGTGACTTAGAATAATGTTCTACCACCGACACTGTGGCATATGCTGGCACTACCAAATTACAGTACTTTAGCGACGGCTATTTAACGACGGAAATTTTTCGTCGCTATCACCGTCGGATCCCCGACGGATTTGTGACGGAATACCGATGGAAAGCAGTGGACAATTTTTTTTATTTTTTTATGTCCATATCCGTCGCTATGCCGTCGATAGGTAGTCGGCCATGTAGCGACGGTTTTATATCCGTCGCTAGAACGTCGTATATTTTGGCGGCAAAAGCCTAAAATATTGGAACGAGATTTACTGACGACTTAGCGACGGAATAATCCGTCGCTACTCGCGCGAGATTTACTGACGCATTAGCGACGGAATAATCCGTCGCTACTCCGTCGCTAAATTTACGTTCCAGACTTAAGTTGAAACGACGGGGGGAACTTTTTCATTCCCCCCAAATTTCACTCTCTCTCCTCTCTCTCTCTCCCGTGGTGATCGATCGGTGACCCCCTCTCCTCTCTCTCCCGCGGCGGTGATCGGCGACCCCCTCTCCTCTCTCTCTCCCAAAGGTATTCCCCTCTCCCTCTCCCTCTCTCTCTCTCTCTCTTTCTCGCTCTCTCCCTCTCGCGCGCGCGCGCGGTGGTCGTGGGTGCAGCGGGCCGGGGGCGTCGGGGGATGCGGGGGCGGCGTCGACTGCGGGGGGCGGCGGTGGCGGCGGTGGCGGGGGGTGTGGAGGGGGAGGTAGGAGGGGGCGGGAAGCGTTGGAGGGATGGGGGCGCGCGGGGGCTGGCCGCGGGGTGCGTGGGGTTGCGGAGGGGGGCTGGCCGTGCGCGGGGGGCGGGGGGTATGGAGGGGGCGGTGGGATCGAGGGGGCGGGCAGCGTTGGGGAGGGTACGATGGGGGCGGGGGCTGGCCGCGGGGTGCGGGGGGGTATGTGTGGAGGGGGGCTGGCCGCGGGTGGCGGAGGGTGTAGAGGGGCGGCGGTGGGAGGGGGCGGGGGGTGTGGAGGTGGCGGTGGGAGGGGGCGGGCAGCTGCCTCCTCCTCTCCCACAGACACACACACACACGGACAAACACACACACACGGACACACACACACGGACACACACACACACACACACACGGACACACGGACACACAGACACACACACACACAGACACACACACACACACACGGACACACACGGACACAGACACACGGATACACACACACACAGACATATATATATATATATATATATATATATATATATATATATATATATATATATATATATATATATATAGGCATAATTTTAAGTAATTTATTAATAATATATATATATATATATATATATATATATATATATATATATATATATATATATATATATATATATATATATATATATATATATATATACACAGACACACGTCGTGAAGTCTAGTATATATATTTGATTAGCTAAGGTAGAAGTTTAGCCTAATTAAGATTAGTTTTGACAGAGTTGACTTGGACTCCTAATTTGACCTAGAACTAGCCTAGTTAAGGGGGCCGGGCATTGTTGGGGTGGCTTACTGCATCCATATTGCACCTGCCCAGCTCATCATCCCTTGTGTGCAGTCAGATGATACCCCTACACAAATAAGTACTTATCAAAAATCTGTTGTTTTATGTGTATGGAGTGTTTTTTTGGCATGGGATGATGGCTTTCGAATTACATTGGACTAAAAACTGAGAATTAGTACATTGTTTGTGTTTACTGATTTAAGGATGATTAAATCATTAGGTTTAATCCTATGTCATGTCTGGGTTTAAGTTATATGTTATGATTCATGTTGGCATGGGGATTTTGGTTTTTGAATTTGAGCTGTTACATTCTTTTACATTCTGTTACATATACTTACCAGATGGCACCCATGACCCGAGGAGCAGCACGTCGTTTGAAGAAAACAGTGAATGCTGAGGTGGCTCCTCCTACAGTTGAGGAGGAAGTGGCACCGGTTGCTAGTGAGACCGGGAGTTCTAGTCATCCAGCACCGGTAGCTAGTAATGCCGAGAGTGCTTTTGATGCAGTCCTGGCAAGGGACGACGCCTCTCCTCGCACCAAAAATCTCGCTTTTCGGAGGTGGTTGCGTGAAAGTATCACTGAGCGTTTGCGTGAGCAGCGTGGCAAGCATTAGCTATTAGTACTTATTTGTATTGGACTATTTTTATTGGGTTGTTTTTGTTTTAGACTATTTGTATTGGACTACATATATAAATTAGAACTGTGTCAATCTCTGGATTATATTGGACTACGACACCGCGGTAACATAGTTCCTGCAGCCATTCGACTGGCGAGGCAGAAACTATGTATCCGTAGATAAAGTGGACTGTCCTCCGACCCTCATCCCTCGGCAATGATGATACGACAACCTATCACTATATCTTATATAGTAGTAGATGATGTCTTAGTATTACATTATGTGAGTTCATCTTGATTCTGTTACGTTCTTCAAATACTATATACGATAAGATCATATACTACACCATATGTACAGAACATAGATGATTCACACTAATGTATGCTAGAATGAATTTTGGGTTGTGTATTCTGAGCCATCCGTTCTCGCACTTGAAGATAAATTTTCAGTATAACGATGGATATTAGGTTACTCTTCAGTATAATTGATGTCTTTTCTTGGATAATTGGTGTGCATTAAATTCGTATGTGCATATTTCGTCTATGTGATTTTTGGATATATACCTACGCTGGGTTATAAGCGATGATCTGATATACAAAGGAGGTGCTGCCGAAATTTTTGTAGACATTTGGATACATTGTATGTTCGGATATTTTTTTTATGTTTGGATAATTTAATGTTGGATATTGGATATATTGTGTTGGTAATATTTTGTTGGATATTGGATACGTTGGATATTGGTGTCGGATATGGATATTTTGCATATGGATATATGGTGTTGGATATTGGATACGTTGGATATTCGTGTTGGATATGGATATATGGTGTTGTATATGGATATTTTGCATGTTTGATATTGTGTTGGATGTGTTGTACAAACAGGAAAAAGTCTGTTTGCAGTATTTTTTTTTCAAAAATTAGAAGTTAGCGACGGACTGGCGACCACTCAGCGACGGATAGTCCGTCGCTAACTGGAGAAACTGAGTTTAGCGACGGAGTGGCGACGGAAAAAACCGTCGCTACCTGGAGCATTTCAATAAAGCGACGGATTGGCGACGGACCATCCGTCGCTATCTGTAGGAGTTTAATGTATCGACGGATTGGCGACGTAATATCCGTCGCTACCTGGAGAATTTTACATTGAACGACGGTTTAGCGACGGAACGTCCGTCGACCTAGTTCTGTTTGATGTCCATAAATTTTGCTGTTAGCGACGGATGTTTTGTCGCTAATACGCTTTTACCGACAAATTTACGACGGATTAGCGACGGATATTGCGTATTAGAAAATCACTGATACGGTTTTGCCGACTCTTTAGCGACGGAGTATTCCGTCGCTAAACCTATATCTTGATACATGTTTTGACGAAAGCTAGTCGGTAATCCGTCGCTATATATATTTAAATGAGCCGACGGTATTCCGTCGCTAAGTCGTCGCTGAGCGACGGAAGTAGCGACGGATATGTTTTAGCGACGAGGTTATTCCCGACGGCTGTTTTACCAAAATATCCGTCGGTAATCCGTCGGTATTTATTTTTGGCGACGGAATACCGACGGATAAGGCCGTCGGTAAATCCATGTATTTTGGTAGTGTGGATGTACCCACTTCTCGTGCCCTTACACTGGATGCAGGTCGTGACACATTTTTAGTGGTGGCCCATGCAGGTCCAGATTCGCATTAGTGCGATATCGTGGTAGTACAACAACTTAGTTGTACTACTACGAGCCTGCTATAGAGTATAGAAAGTAAAGTGTTAGAATGAGAGGATACTCAATCACTGTTAGAATTCCTTGAGAGATTCCTGGGATGACCCTTGAGAATCATATTTTAACTTCGATTTAAAATCTTTTCCCTTGATTTGATTCACCCGTTACTCATTTGATTCACCCATTACTCCTTGTTATTGAATTTGGTTTTAATGGATTCATTATTTAATTTTGAATCTTGATGATTAGCTGTTAACTTTGAGTTTGTATTTATATATATATATAATTATTTGGAATTTAGGGTATTACCTGATAACATACTTGATAAAGACAGTGAGAAAGGTAAATGTCTACTTTATTTGTGGAGTTAGAATTTATCGCATCATACTGGCTAGCATGACAAGGACGTAGAGCCTGATCTAGATATACTTATCCTAGTTATGGAATCTAGATTTTCTTGCAGCCATACCGGTTGGCGTGGTAATAATTCTAAATAACATGATTATAGGGTGCATACCTTAGTTACTGTAATGCCCCAGTCCCAAAATACTTTAGACTAAGTACGCAAACATGCCAGCTATACATATACGAAGAATACTCCAATATATAGAATCCTCGTATACATACATAAGCTGTATATATATAATAAAATCACATGCCAGAATGTAATCAACTAATCTAATCCCATCACAGCTCAACACAGAAGATAATAGAGTCCAAATATAAATCAAGGTATCAAAGAGATAGCCAGATAAACATACTCACTCCAAACAGCTATGAAAATAGTCTCATAAGATCGAAGTCCAACCTCCGCAAAATAGAAAGAAAAGAGATGTAAAAATAATGTCCACTAGTGTCTCAAATAAGTAATAGACTAGAAATCAGTAGGAACTGTCTCGTCATCGATGTAAGCTGAATCCAATGCCGCTCTGTACTCCTGCGGGAAGTCGTCTATTCCTGGAGAGATAATCAGGTCCTCAGAGGGACGTAACAAGATACAAGAAAACACCATGCCATGTAACTGTGATAATAGAATAACAAAGAAAGGTATCCATGCAATAGGGTTCCTGACCATTCTACTGTGAATATGCAGTTGAGATACAATCCTTCGACGCATGAGCCCTAGCTGAATATATGATCCAGTATAGTCCTCTCTTGGGCACCAGTGACCAAGCGCATAACGTTCCAAGAACGATAGTGGCCAACCTGAGAGGCTAATCATACCCGTATCTTCAGCGAAGCTTCCGAGTTACAAGGAAAGTGTATTCGAAGCTCATACGTCAGGTATTGTTCTCCCCACCTAATGTCTAGTATCATCATGTCCATGATCGATATAAACCTCTAGTAACCGCCAAGTCTTCTAATATGCAATTCTATTTACGATTACTCCTATCCATCGCACGTTCCATACGCATCAGTAGCCAGCCGAATACGCGGATACGTGTCCTATATGTGACTCAAGACTTGTGATAATCAAGTGTCAAGGCCGTATGAGATATACCAATATCCCATGAACAATGGGTGGTCTCTAGACTAGGTCCATGCAAGAGGAATAAAACAAGAAAAGACGACCGATAGAGTCGCTCGCACCAAAGTGTGACTTGGACGCACATTAATATACTAACCAAGACAGATAAGAAATACTGAATATAAATAACTGAAAATAAGAAATAAGTAATCACATAAGAGGTGGCAAGGTATCTTGCTTGATGGTACAAAGTGGCAAGTCCAGGAAATTAAAATATCAGCCAAGAAATGTCACAATCTCCAAACAACTCCGGATGCAGAAACAAATATAAAAAATATACTCGGTGTAAAATATATACCTAGAAAATGCTTGTCCAAAAGTCTAATTCTGGAATAGGAGCAAAATCGTAATTTTGGATCAAAACGATGTCCGTTGTTGGACCCATTTTGTACCGAATTGTGTGCCAAAGTCTATGGTCTCTACATGTCTACGGATTCAGTTTGAGGAGAGGAACTCAACGGTATGTCCAGTTTTGGATTTCGATGAGCCACGTACAAAATTGCCCGTTTGAGTGGGTCGCGGGCCTGCCAAAAAGGGGTTCCGGTCGACCTTCTCAGAATCGAACCAAACATGGCACACAGGACCAAAATTTCGATTCAGACTTGTTGGCTTAAGTTTCGTCTCGATCCGACGACTGTACACGAAGTTAGGGCAAAGTTTGCAAATTGGCGATACGGGGGTATCTTGACGGATACAAACTGATTTCGTCGCGCACACGCAACGAAACAGAGTTCTGTCAGTTTCCATACGTTGGCAACATCCATACGCGCCTTTCGGTACGTATAGTACATGACCACTTCGCCTGGTTTGTCGGGGCGCATGCCGTATCGAGAAAAATTTCAAAATTTTATATATGTTTAACACAGTTTTTCCTCCAACTGCAACATCAATTTACTTTTTACACGTTAATCGAAACGACGATCCAGAAGATGCGTTGCGATCTCGGTTATGTTGTCTTTTACTGTTTTTAATTAGTTTCTACAAATTTTTAATGTACAGCAAGAAAATTTGTCGACAAGTTATCGTTTAGAATTGGTTTTAATAGTCTAGAAAATCTGATTTTTTTGCTAACTTCGGTTAGATTTTTCGAACCAGTTAGATGGTCATGTTGAAATCCATCTGGTGGATCCCGAAGAGGGTCAAGTCTACTTTCCAGAAAATTTACGGATCGAAAATCGGAGTTACGAGTAAAAAGTTACGTTGTCGGGAAGTAGGGTACCTTGAGTGGAAAAACTGCTCCGTAGATGACAAGGGGCTGACTTTCGATGCTCTGTTCGTCGCGCACACAACTCCGTTGCTGGTGAAAAGAACTCGTAGACGAAGAGGGGATGTTCTGCCGTAATTTTTATTTTGGGAGTCTAGGGTTTTGAGGTCTGTGGAGGAAGTTATATATATAACAAGTTTTGGGCGAAACCTAATACTACTAGGATTTCTAATAAAGCTAACTACGGGTTGGGTGCTCACGGGTGTGTGCTCTCGGATTTGGGGTGCTGCTACAGTAGCTTATGAAGGGGAGAGGGGCCCGCCCACTTAAAGTTGGTGGAAAAGTTTTTCTTTTTTTTCTATTTAAACTCTATTTAAACTCTATTTTTCTATTATTACTTTATTTAAATTTCTAAATTCTATTTTTATTTTTATTTTTTCTAATTAAAAACACTTTTTAATAATTCAATATTTTAGATTTATTTATATACACATATTTTCCCACATATATGTATATATTAATATATACACCTTAATAAATCAACACATACATACATATATTTTATATATATATATATATATATATATATATATATATATATATATATATATATATATATAAACTTACGCCCATACTGTGCATTAACTTAAGTATTTGTTATTACTATTATTTCACACTCCTAATATTATGCATACATGTATTTTAGCACAAATTTTTTACACAAAACTAAATTTAAATATTTTAATGAATTAGTGGATTTTACATCCTACCCAACTTATATAAATTTTGTCCTCAAAATTTGACTATGGTAGGGGTCGAATGCAATGTTATGCAATACAAGAAGCTATAATGACTATCATGTGCAAGACATACCTTGGTTGTCAAACAAATACGGATAACAATTTCGAACGTCGTTCTCGTGCTCCCAAGTTGACTCTCCTAGCGAGTGATGCTTCCAAGCCACGCAAACGAATGGATTAGATTGCTTCCGCAACACCTTCACTCGACGATCAAGAATGCCTACCGGTTGCTCTTCATACGACAAGCTCGATCCAACTGTGATCTCGGAGTGATCAAGAACATGGTTGCCGTCCGCCATGTACCTCCTCAGCTGAGATATATGGAATATGTTATGCACTCCCTCTAGCGATGGTGGCAAGGCCAATCTATAGGCAACCTCTCCAACACGTTCCAAGACATCGAAAGGCTGATGTACCTTGGACTCAATTTGCCACGTCCTTCGAATCGAATCGTGCCTCTAGTGGGGGATATCTTCAAGAACACATGGTCGCCCTCTTTGAACTCCAAGGGTCGGCGATGATTATCTGCCCACTGCTTCTGACGATCCTGTGCTGCTCGTAGGTGGCCCTGAATTTTCTTCACTGTCTCCACTGTGCTCAAGACTAACTCGGGACCCAATAGCTGTCGCTCTCCTATGTCGCTCCAACAAATAGGAGACCGACACTTCCTACCATACAATGCTTCGAATACAGCCATCTAAATGCTCGTTTGATAACTATTATTGTAGGAAAACTCAACAACATGAAGATGGTCCTCCCATGATCCACCAAAGTAAAGCATGCACGCTCTCAACATATCCTCTAGCGTCTGAATGGTATGCTCCGACTGGCCGTCTGTCTGCGGATGGTACGTCATGCTAAACTTTAACCGTGTGCCCAAACTCTCTTGCATGTTCCTCCAAAAGTGCAAGGTGAATCTCGAGTCGTGGTCTGACACAATACTAACAGGCACACCGTGTAATCTCACAATCTGCTCCATATACATCTCTGCCAATACTTCTGAAGACTAGCCCACTCTAAAAGGTAAGAAATAGGCTGACTTTGTAAGTCTATCAACAATCACCCATACTGCTTCACGTCCCCTAGGACTCCAAGGAAAACCCGTGACAAAATCCATAGTAATGTGCTTCCACTTCCACTCAGGAATGGGTAGCGGCTGCAACAAACCAGCTGTCCTCTGGTGCTCCACCTTCACTTGTTGACATACCAAGCACTTGGCAACGAAACGAGCTATCTCTCGCTTTATTCCATGCCACAAATAATATTGTCGTAAGTCGCAGAACATCTTGGTTTTCTCGGAATAAATAGAGTAAGTCGAACTATGAGCCTCTGCCATCAGCTCCTACCGTAGCTCTCCATTGGGAACATAAATGCGATCACCATATCGTAATGTCCCATCAGGATGAATCCTTGTAACGCCCGTAGTTCATATTACATATTTTGGTATACGTGTACGGAATCCCGACCCGTAATTAGACTTGTCTTGCTTAGCTTGATCCTGGTTTAATCTTGCCTTGGTTTATTTTGGGTTCATCCTGGTTCGACTTGTCTTGACTGGCTAGTCTTGGATTTTGCATTGACATGGGTTAGTTAGCATTTCCTGGTTTATGTGGTTTATCCTAGCCTTGGCCTGCATTGGGTTCGGTTGGGTTCGGTTTGGTTGGGCTCGGTTTGGGTTGATATGCAAACCCCCACCTACCACCCACTCTCTTCCTTTATAAGCCGCCTAACCTCTCTCTCTTCCATTAATCCCCATAACTCTTCTTCTTCCTCCATTAACTCTCTCCACCTACCAGAGAGCTTAGGCAAGTGCAACTTGCTTCATAGAGGAACTCAAGTTTTATTGTTCCATTGTCTTCCTCACAAGATTCTAAGACACTTTAGTACTTAGCATTTTTAGTTTCCATGGTTCATTTCATGTAGATCTAAGTTTGTTGTATTTTCGAATTTCTCAGTTTTGATCTACTAAACTGGCTTATTTTCGAAAACTAAGAGTTCTATGTAGAAGGCATTCTGATGTTACGCAAGTTTGGTTTTGGAATGGTTGGATTTCATCGAGTCTTGACCGAGATGGGGCTTTCTTGTGCTCTTGAGCTTTTACGTATGCTTGTCTTGGCCTTGGGAAGGAGATGAAGTTTTACGCACACGTTCTTACGTGCTAGCGTAGTATTTAGTTTTACGCCCACGTTTAACGTGCCGACGTAGCATTTCCTCCTTTACGTACACGTTTTAACGTGCTGGCGTAGTATTTTCTCCATTCTTACGTACACGTCTTAAACGTGCCAGCGTAGTGTCCCCTTTTCGCACACGTATTGCATGCCAGCGTAGTCCTTTCTACGCCGAGTTCACTTGAACTATACGCAGGGGCCACTCTCGCTCACTTAGAGTCGTGCTCGCGTAGACTCTCCCTCGCTCGCGTAGAGCCTTGCGTACATAGAGTTTCACTTGGGTGCTCGTGCGCGTAAAGTTCCGCTTGCATAGGGTGCTCGCTCGCGTATAGCCTTGCCCGCGTAGAGTTCCCTCTCGTATAGGGCTCCCGCTCGCGTAGAAGCGGTCTTTCCTTGGTCTTTCTTGCGTAAATCCACTTTTACGCTTGGGGCCTCTTGGCCTAGCGTAGAGTTTCGCTAGCGTAGATTCTTGAGCCCCCTTTTTTGCGTACCCGATTGTCTTTATGTCCTTGCACTTTTTATGAACTTGATAATCACAAATTGAATGACATGACTGGACTGATAATTGTACATGGCACGATATAACAAGTAAATTGATATGATATGACATGACATGACAAGACATGACAAGCAAGCCTGATGGGAACTATTGAATGCTGTTGCGACGACTAGCATGGCATGACAAGAATGAATGGTCTGGACACCGTGGATGATTGCGTTTACATAAATGAACCAATACTGTCTTGAATCATGTTTAGGACAGGGACCCCTGAGTACCACGATCAGGGATACCTACTGAAATTGACTAAGGCTAATAACTAGAATAACCCAGTAATCATGAAGAGATTTTCCAGCTACAGGCAATCCCGTTATCTGGGCGCGCAAGTGGACTTGTAGCCTACCGACGAGTAGGGCACATTTCCAGCACACTGTCATGTGTTGCACCCTTCATGAACGGATATTCGACCTGGATAACCTGGATGGTATGCAGGGCTTGTGGCTGTTGGAATATCTCATTGCATCTTGCTAGTAACTAGGAATGTGATAACCCTAGTTAGTTAAAGTATCAAGCCGTACTTATTGCTTGGCCGTGATTGATTGGATGGAGTCTAATTCGGTCTAGTCTTGTCCTGATCCTGTACAAGATTGTAACGTGACCTGATTGCTTGTGCTTTATTTTATCGATAAATGGTGAAAAACTAAGTTTCGAAGATGAAGGGTTACAACCCCGGTCCTTGTTTGGTTTAAGGGTTGTAACTCGGTTATCTGAATAGTCCCATAGTTATCTCATCGTATATCGTCATAATTTTCTATATTTCTAGTCTTTTATTATATAATTATGTTTTGTGCTAATTGCTGGTTTTAGTTCTTAAGTGAAGCCTCCTTTGTGGCACTTGATCTTTCTGGGATCTGATCCAGCTGATTTTGTATGGCCAGATACCGGAGTAGCTCCAGAGGATCTCCCTACCTTCCAAACAAATGGTGACCACCAGGCGTAACCAAGGCAACGAGTAGGTTTCCCTTTTGTTCTCCCACTTTATTGTAAAAATATTCTTTTGAGGCGTTTAGCTGACGAGCACGTGTTAGCTCGTGTTGCACTATACTCACTGTCTGCCTACGGGCTGTAACATGATTGACGAATCCTAGGGTTGATCATGTATGACTGAAACTCTTGCTAGTCTTCACATTTTGTACGACTAGCTTCATGATCATCCAAATATGTAATGTATGGGACGCCTTACTATTTTATATTTGATGCTCTAACATCTTGCAACTGCTATTCCTTGCATGAGATTAAGACAATAGGCTTGTTCATGACCATAAGAGACTGATGGCTTGTAGTTAAACCCTCATGTATCTAGACAGCCGTGACCGTATAGCGAGGTGGATTCCATTTTAATATACGTAGCTGGGTATGTATGCCCCCGCTCTCTAGTATTCTGGTTATGGGGCGTGACAATCCTCAATCCCGTCTGCTCTCCTGCTTCAGTCCTCTCTCTGAGCCGTCAAAATCTAGCATCAGTGGGCAATGCTGCCTTGATGCGCTCTACCAATGATGATTGTACTTAGAGATTGGCTAATACGCTATCTGCTCTAGGCAACACTACTTCATTACCAAGCTGCTCCAAGTCTCCAATCAACTCTCGCTGTGTAGTCAAGAAGTGAGCCATAGGCTTACGGCTTAATGCGTCTACCACGACATTACTTGCCAGGATGACAATGTAGCTCGATCTCATAATACTTTATCAACTCCAACCAACGTCGTTGTCGCATATTCAACTCTTTTTGTGTAAACACGTACTTGAGGCTCTTTTGATCAGTGTAGATATCAACCTTCTCACCGTACAAGTAGTGTCTCTATAGCTTCAAAGCAAAGATAACCGCTGCGAGCTCTAAATCGTGGGTCGAATAATTCTTCTCGTGCACCCTCAACTATCGCGATGCATATGCTACTACATGACCGTGCTACATCAATACGCATCCCAATCCTTTCCTAGATGCGTCACTGTAGATCACAAATCCTCCCGGGCCCGATGGTGGGTCAAGATCGGTGCTCTGGTCAATCGCTTCTTCAACTCGTCAAAAGCGGCTTGACACTCGTCTGTCCATACAAACTCATGATCCTTGCAAGTTAATCGAGTAATAGGCCCCTCTATTCGAGAGAAATCTTCTACGAACCGTCGGTAGTAATCCGCAAGTCCGAGGAAACTTCTTACCTCAGAAGCTGATATGGGAGCGGGCCATTATTTGACTGCTGTGATCTTCTATGGGTCCACTGATATACCATCACCCGTAACAACATGACCAATAAATGATACCTCATTGAGAAAGAAATCATACTTGCTAAGCTTCGCAAAAGTCGCTCATTCCTCAACATCCCCAAAACTATCCGTAGATGCTGCTCATGCTCCTCTTGACTCTTGGAGTAAATCAAGATATCATCTATAAAGACTACTATAAATTTGTCCAAGTACTGGTGAAAGATCTTGTTCATTAAATTCAAGAAGACTATGGGAGCATTGATCAAACCGAAAGGCATGACCAAGAACTCGTAGTGTCCATACCTCGATCGAAATGCCGTCTTCGGGATGTCTTCTTTCCGAACCTTCAGTTGGTGATAGCCCGATCGTAAGTCAATCTTGGAGAATACTTTTGCTCCACTCAGTTGATTGAATATATCGTCTATCCGTGGCAAGGGGTACTTGTTCTTTACCGTCACTGCATTCAATGCTCTGTAGTCGATGCACTTGCACACTGTCCCGTATTTCTTAGGCACAAAAAGAAAGGGTGCTCCCCATGGTGACGCACTTGCATGAATAAAGCCCTTCTCCAATAAGTCATCAATCTGCATCTTCATCTCTACCAACTCTTTGGACGCTAGTCAATAAACTCGAGATGAAATAGGCTCGGCTCCCGGAATAAGCTCAATAGAAAACTCAATATCTCGGTCAGGTGGTAGTCCCGGCAAGTCCTCGGGAAATACATCCTCAAACTCCGTGATGATAGAATGTTGAGGGGTGTCCTGCATCATCATGTGAGTCACCGATGCGGGTGCATCACAACTCTCTCCGTCTTCTTTGGTGAACTCAAACTCTGCCGCATTCGGTGGTCTAAAGACAATATTGCCCCTATGGCAGTCTATAAGAGTGAAATGCTGGCTCAACCAGTCCATTTCAAGAACCACATCAAATGTCGGCATAGGGAATACAAGAAGTCGTGCCCTCATCTCTACCACTTATTACTACAGGACAAAGTCTACAAATACCACTAACAGGTACAACTCCTCCTCCCGTGAGGATTCTAACATTCTTAGCTAAGGGTGTGATAGGAATGCTGTGTCTAGTGGCAAAACTAGTGGCTATAAATGAATGTGTGGCTCCAGTATCAAATAATGTAATAGCAGGAAAAGATGCAACTAAAACCAAACCTGCTATAACCTCTGCCTCTGTCTCTATATCCTCAACAGCTAGAAAGAATGCCTTTCCATGGTTCTGTCCTGGGCCTTGAGCTTTGGCCTTGTGGTACTGTGCTGTCTATGGTGATAATGGTGGATGAGGTGCTGGGGTTGTAGGCCTCTGGGCCTGATGTGCATAAACTAGAGCCTGCTGCTCAGGACAATCTCTGGCCAAGTGATGTCCTGATCTATATCTCATACATAATCCCAAACGAAGCCGGCAGTCATCTCTGACATGACCCTGCTTTCCATAATATTGACAAGTGGGCTTCTGGTAGGGAGTAGTCCTCTGCTGGTATTGTCATGTGGTCCTCCTTATTGGTCTACCATGGATAGCTCTAGTTGGTGTAGATGCTGGTGTGTAGTGAAAAACAGATGGCAACTCTAGAGGGGGGTGAATAGAGTTTATAGCGATAATAGCCAATTAAAAAATTTAAACTCTTTCACAAGAAAAACTAATCAGAGTAAATGCGGAAATAAATAAGGAGCAAGAAAGCATACGCAAAGACAGCCGATTTTAACCTGGTTTCCCTCGTGGAGGACTAGTCCAGGCCTGAGAACTCTAGCTCAGGATTAAATCCACTATTTGTGAAATAGTAGTTACACCCCGTGCCTTTTCTTTAGAAGAGCACGTCAACTTCTTACAAAGGATCGCAGTGGCGATGCTTGGAGTTTTCCAAGCGACTTCTTGAACTGTTGCACAAGACTCCTAACTGAGAGATGTTGAGCACTCGAGACTTAGGAAGCTTGTGGCTAGTAGATGAAGAAGGGTATGGCTTATATTGAGCTTTAGAGAAAAGAGAAGAGAATATGGGATGAATGAAAATAAGAGAATTCTTGGCCTATTTATATGGTTTTAGCAGGCAGAATTCGGTCAGAATTCTGGTAGGAATTTTCAAAAATTTGGCCGTTGGACAACTAGCAACCAGCCAACCCTAAAAATTAGGGTACTGATTTTTAAGGGACAGAGTTCGGCCCGAACTCTGTGTGGAGGCAGAGTTCGGCCCGAACTCTTGTCTCCAGAGCACAAAATGGGTCTTAAGGTCCAATGGGCTTATTTTTGGATGTGGAGCTTTATAGATTTTGGATAGGTTATAGGTCAAGTCTCAAGAGCTCAGCACCACTCAGCTTACAACAGTCTAGACTCAATAAATATAAAAGTACAGACTCTAAAACGACTTGCATTTTGCAAAAACTGAGCTGTCGTCTGGCTTGAGCTGGATGTAGTCGTTGTGTGTCGTATTGAATTATTACAAGTATTATTTAGTCAATGTTATCAATATTTGGTTGACTGTGACTTTGTGTCAACAATCTCCCCCATATTGATAATTGACAAAATAATAATTGTATATTCAATATTCATACCTGGACACATGTAAAGACATAGTGCTCCCCCATAATTAGTGCTAGCTTAAGAATAGCTCCCCCGTAAACAATGCTGTGAATCTTGTTGGCCTGTTAATAACATTCTTCCAAAAGCATATATAGACAAAAAGAATATAGAATATACATATCTTTCCCTTTTGGCATTTATCAATATAAGATAAACAAGCAAACACACCAAAAGATATGAGAAGAAACTGCATAACGACCAAATGTCTCAAGAGTCATAATGACATAAACTGATATAACTACTAAAGTCTTAAAAGTCACAACCCATAATAAGTCTAATACAAACCAAGTACATAAAAGCAACTAAAAACAAAATGCATAAACCATAATCTATGATCCTCAGTAGCAGCAGCAGGGAGCAGTCCATATCCATCATCGAGTGCGTGAAGGCCCAGCGTCGTCCGATGGATCAGTAAAGGAGCGATGAGGGTCCACAACGGCTGCATCTGGATCCAAGTAGCGAATGACCCAAGGGTCATCGATACGATAGCCTTCACAACCAGGATCTCGCTCCATAGGAATGGGCATGGAAGGATGGCGAGACATAGAATACCGAATATCATACAGCGAGTTGCTGATAGCACTCATCTGCAAGGTGGTCCGATAATCCAGCTGAGTCCAACGATCGTCCTCCAAAGTGAAGCGATCTCGGAGCATGGTCTGAAGAGACTCGAGAGTGGCAGGAGGAGGAGGAGGATCCTGTCCAAGAGGAGGGGCATCTGGCTCATCATCAGAGTGCTCAGACACTACTGGTGAGCCAATGGCCGCCTGAAGCCTTCTTGCCTTAGAGAGGAAGGCAGGGGCAGGTAAGAATGGACACTCATCAGGGGGTACATGAAATGCACGAAAGATCATAGGAAGGTATAATGCATAAACCAAAGATCTTGGTTTCTTCCTACAGTTAATCATCCAATCCATCATCGTGCGTGGAAGATTAAAGGGAACATGAAAGTGGAGATGGTATAAGGCCGAGATTTCAAAATAAGTGACTTCATCGGTAGAACCCGCTTTGGGTAGAATGGTGTTGAAAATGATCCGATGAAGCTCACAGAAATAGGGATTGAGGAATTTAGACAAAAGCTTACGAGGACGTGTGTTAGGGCTACATAAGTCGTCCTTGAAGCTTTCAAGTGAAATCCCTTCGAAAAATTGAAATGATCTAGCTTCAACAAGCTTTTCCCAAGAATTAGGCTCTTGAAGCTCAAGATATTCGGCCAATTCGAAATCGTCAAAGGAGATATCAATTCCTGCAACTCGTGAATAAATATGAGTATCATCATGGGTTAAGTTGCAGTAGAACATTTGAATAGCACTACGATAAATGACCGAATTTGTGGTAACAAGTTCATCAAGGCAAAGGTCATGAAATAGTGCATCATATTGTGAGAATATAGTAAAGTTGATGGGGTATCCCGCAAACACCGGACGTGTCCGAAAATTACTAAACCAATCATTTGAGGCGTCTAGTGATACAAAAATTCGGTCGTCAAAAGTGTTTGGATTAAGTGGACGTGGAGGATTGAACAATGGATGGATTTGTTGTTCAATAGCCGGTGCAACGGGTGGTACAACGGGCGGTTCACTGGGAGGAGGAGCATTCGACGAGGATGCGCCCTCGGTCCGAAGTCTCTTTTCGCGGTTGAACAAACGAGGAGCCATAATACAATAGATAATAAAAGAAATTGAGATATAGAAGAGTGTGGAATTATACCTCAAACTAGTGATGAACAATGTAGGAGAATTGAAAAGAAGCCTTCTTCTTGAGTTTGGGGAAGAATTGACCTCTAGAAAGGAGAAATTAGGGTTAGGGTTTTGAGAGAATTGAGTAGGAGAAGTGGAAAAGGTGGTAATGAGGAAGGAGAGGGAAGAGAAACCGAAAATATGGTGAGGGTTTCTCTTGGTCGGAGCAAATAATAGCTATTGGATCTAACATGTGATCAACGGCTGAGACTGTTTCCGGTTCTGGAACAGTCAGGCCGAATTTGGCCCGAACTCTGGTAAGGGCAGAGTTCGGCCCGAATTTCGGATACTGGTCACAGAACAGGAATCAGGCAGAAAATGAAAACGAATGGTTAAGTAAGAAAGACCAATATAAGATATGAGTATAAATACAAGAAAAGATCCAATAAGTAAACAAATGAATAACGGATAGTGAGTTCGAAGCAGCAATATGAAGTTGAAAAATAGTATTTCAGCATGTGATAAATAAAAATGAACCGTATAATAAACAAGGAATTATATCATAATTCAATATTTTGAAGCTGCCATGGGTTAGCTGCAGGGGCCGGATCCCAGCTAGCGGTAGTCCTGAGGACTAGTGCACCGTGTCGCTTAGGCTTTTACGCCTTGTTGTCAGAAGGACCCTTTCGGCTTGTACCCATAGCAAGTTCATCATAAGAGAATCAAGATATACTCGATATTTATGCAAGTTTATTTTAATTTACAACAGCTTCATCTAAAATTCTAAGTTCACGACAAAGAAAATTGAAGCGCTCTTCGAATAATGGTTTTGTGAAAAAATATGCTAACTGATGATGATCAGTGTCAATAAATTCTAAGTTAATCGTGCCATTTTGCTGATGATCACGCAAAAAGTGATGACGAATTTCAATGTGCTTCGTGCGTGAGTGACAAATGGGATTCTTAGTAAGATTTATAGCACTAGTGTTGTTACAAAAGATTGGAATATGCATGAAAGATAAGTTATAGTCTTCAAGGGTTTACTTCATCCACAGAATTTGTGCACAACAACGCCCAGCTACGATGTATTCAGCTTCTGTTGTGGATAGTGCGACAGAATTCTGCTTCTTGCTAAACCAAGAGACTAAAGCTTTTCCTAATAAATGACACGTGTCGTTCGTACTTTTACGGTCGACCTTGCATCCGGCGAAGTCAGCATCAGAGTAACCAATGAGGTCAAATGACGTTGACTTGGGATACCATAGGCCCACTGTAACCGTACCCTTAAGGTATCGAAAGATACGCTTAACCGCGGTCATGTGTGATTCCTTAGGATTTGCTTGATATCTAG
>JANAVB010021210.1:0-26301 GCA_029216955.1 Iris pallida
TATATATTATATATATATATATATATATATATATATATATAGTTATATATATATATATATATATATATATTATATATATATATATTATAATATTATATATATATCATAAATGGAACAAATACCAAACAATTCTAAAATTATTTCTAAATTAAAAATAAATATTCCGTATCTATATTATTTAATATTAAAAGTTTATAATAAAAAGTTATTGAACATATATTTATCTATATCACAAAATACCTATTAAACTAATAATGTAAAAACACTAACATTAATAAATTAAATAATATTAAAATAATAAAATAATATAAATGACTATATTAGCCCTATTCAGGAAAGTAGGGGTGACAAAGCTGCAGAGGGAAGGCTCTCGAAGATCCCCTGCGGCCAAGTGAAACTAAGCCGCAGAAAGAGCGCTCCTAGACCCCATGCGGCTAAGAAAACTCGAGCCGCAGAAGCAAGGCTCTCGAAGACCCCCTGCGGCTAAGTGGATTCCGAGCCGCAGAAGCAAGGCTCTCAAAGAACCCATGCGGCTAAGAGAACTCGAACCGCAAAAGCAAGGCTCTCGAAGATCCCATGCGGCCAAGTGAAACTAAGCCGCAGAAGCAAGGCTCTCGAAGATCCCATACGGCCAAGTGAAACCAAGTCGCAGAAGCAAGGTTCTCGCAGATCCCATGCGGCCAAGCGGAGCCGAGCCGCAGAAGAAAGGCTCCTAAGGCCACTATACGGCCAAAACGATTCAGGCTTTACTTTGTGGGAGGGACACATGGCAATTTGACCAAGTCTCAACCATCCAGATTTGCTACAACAAAGAAATCTCAACAACCCCCACCAGCTGGCAGCCCAAGATCGAGTCTTCGTGTGTTGTTACAGACACGTGGCCATGTGGCCCTCTATGCGGCCCAAAATCTGCTTTATGCAGGAATCACTATAAATAGCAGGGTACCACACCCATGCTAAAGGTTGGCAATCAAAGGCTGTCAAATTTCTTCAAGAGCAAGGACTTCGTCTGATAGTCCAAGGAGTATGGCAGAGTTGCTACACTTTCCCAAGTCTCTATCGTCACCCCCCAGAATCAAAAATTAAACAATTGTACTTAGATTGTTTCCTAGGATTTTTTCTAGGCTTTCTTTTGTACAAGCGAGTTTGCAATCAAGTTCAATTCATCTGTAATTTTTGTGCTTGATATTTAATGGCAAACAGATACTTGTAATCACAATATATATACTAATATTAATTGCATATAATAATACCCATATTACAGTAGTACATGCCTATAAATATATAATAATACATATTTATAACATATGAAAATAAATAAAATAAAATAATATACTAAAATATCTATACTACTAAGTACTACAACAGCATAGAGTTGTTCTCATCTTCAATGCTTACTTGTAAGAAATAATAATAATATACTTTTAAAAAAATGCTTCAACTTGCCCAGTGCCTAATAGCGCCCAACACCAATTCGCGCCACTTTCAGATCGCACGGGCTGCCATATGGAAATCTTTCTCAAAAAAGCTGAGCTGTCAGTCATGATGACTGACAATATGTCAGTCGATGAAAATCTTTTCGAATCCCAAGCGCACAACGCTCGAGAAAATTTTGTCAGACTCGTCATAATGACGGTCGCTTATTTCTCTATGCCATTCATCAATGGTGCAAAGTGATTAAGCTCTTCACACTTAGTGCTTTCCACAGTTGGTGCCAACTAACAGTTGGCGTCAACCAACAGTTGGCGCTAATCAATGGTTCGCGCCATTCATGTACTGGCACCAATCAGTCATTTATCATCCAGAAGTAGTTAGATGACATGGCGTGCATGCCACTAATCTCGAAGAACGTATACGCAACACTGCCCATGACCAAGCGCACTTCTCTCACAGAATGCTATGCATCATATGCAGTTAAGCTAACTGTTTGCGCGACTGGGTCACTATGCGCCAACCAGTGAATAATCGGCCCTGTTTTGACTGTACGCCAATCATTGCAACTACTTGACAGTTATCACAGAACTCTATAAATAGAGTTGAAAATCACTCTTCAAGGCATCACTAATGACCATAATTGCCTGAGAAGTTACTGTAGCACGTTCAAGAGCTTTTCACCTCCGACATCACATAGTCCAAGGGATAAAGTGATCGTCTTCTGATCAGATTTATATAGTTGTACTTCCCCAGAAATCAATTATACTTTTTTTTTCTTAGTTTGTATTTAAATATTTGTTTTTGCAAACAAAATGACGACTCTGCTGGAGACGACTTTCTCCTCCGATAAGAATGAGATAACTCAATGCGATGTAATGTCAGTCGGCACGATACAAGAGACCTTGGTCGTCGAATTCGACCAAACTGCTTATGAACATCTGATTGGCACCGGGGGTGCTAAGTACACTTCTGCCAAGTGCGCCACCACTGCTTCTGCCCAAAATAAGGTTCACGCCATTTGGACTCCAAAGTCCAATGCCACACTAGTTGTTGTTGTTGCTACTCAAGACAAGGGAAAGCACCCTATGGCCATTCCCCAATCTTCCCCAGTCCTGGACTTGGTAGAAAACCCATTTGATTGTGCCTCTATGCCAATCAGTGCCAAAGCTGCATCTCTGAACAAGAACTCTACTTCCCAGAAAGTAGGTTCTATTCAGAGTTCACTTCCTTCTGTCCATAGGTGTCGCGCCAAATGCGTTGTACCAATGTGCGCAAAGCACCAAGGCATCTTGCCTACTCCACAACAATCTAATTGGCGCCAGGCTGCTTCGTGCCAATCAGGCCTGCACCATAACTTCCCTACTCTGCATAAATTAAGGACATAATAGGGAATATTACAAGTGTCACAGACCAACAACCAAGTGGGGTCAGATGATGACATGTGCGCCTATCTCAATAGGCGTTGAACATAAACGAATCAGAAGGCGCGCCAGAAGACTCCAGTACAGTCGGTGCCAATCACTAATTCGCGCACAGTAAAGGCTTTAAGGGCCAGAACCCACTCACTTATGCTAATGAACTTAGCACTACTATGTACACGCAGGGAACACAAAAGTTTAGGAATAGGCATCATATTCCTAATGTAATAAGGCAGAGTCTACCTCCTTCTTCTCATTATCCCTATAATATAATGTGGCAGAGTCTGCCTCCTCCTCCTTCTCCTTCTTCTTATCATGTACCTGATCTCCGCAAACTTATTGTACAAAAACGGAAGACGGCGAGTGCATCTCGTGCAGCGGTGACTCCACAGACTGAACATCACTCTAACCAGTATCATGAAATCGTAATCAAGTGGTGCTGCAAGACAACCAAATGGTCTGTGTTTGACCGCTTGAATTACTCTGGCTTTCCTAGAATGATCTTGATAGTTGACGATGATATGTTCACTTATGACAAATGTCACTGTCATTCACATGAAGTCGACGTCAAGTGCTGCGGCAAACTAGCAAAACGGGTGGTGTTCAACCATTTGAATTATTTTTGATTTCCCAATCACTCCTGATCTCCCAATGTCATCTTGGTGGATGAAGATAAACTACTATTTGCTTCAGTTAACATGGCATCTCATAGCTTTGGGGGTGGAAGATGCCCGAGACATAATTCGTTACGACCTTCAGGGCGACAAATTTGCAGTCAGATCCCAGACTCTACTGAAGGGGTCTACCAAAATGCAAGATCAAGAAACCGAAATTTCCTCGGTCAAAAGAATCTTCCTAATTCCAACCGAGACTTCCTCGGTCAAAGGAATCTTCTTGATTCCTACCCTGGAGGTAGAAGTCTGCTAGACTTTGACGCTGATACTGAAGACTCTGATCAGACCATCTTATCTACTAGCTCATCTTCTGTATCGAGAGAAGTGTCAGCTTACGTAACGAATAAAGAGCAATACGCTTCCAGTTCTGCTAGTCAAAAGCAAAGAATCGTTGCTCTGGAGGCAAATCTAAAAGCTATGGCTCTTGCTGATGAAGATGGGTTTGGATGAAGATCCATCCCCAAGGTCGATCTACTCGACTTCTTCTTCGGTAGGGGGTTCTCGCAATTCAAAGCGATTCTCCCATTGCCCACCTAGGCGTTGGGCCCAGGGTTCTTCTTCGAAGAACTCTCATGTTTGATCATCGTCTTTATCTTCTGAAGGATGTACGGATGTCATGTTGGCTGACAACACATTCCTGAAGACTGAGCCGATGCTGGTGTCAGAGTCCCAAGTTGAAGTTTTAAATGAGTGAGAATGTATGACATCCTCTGCTTCTGATTCTTCTGGAGTTGTTGGAGGCGTGATGTAGCCTACCCCCCGTCGGGTACGGTGATAGTAGTCTTGCGGCTTCCCTTTTGGCACTGGAAGTTGTAGGAGAAGGCGTCGACCTTTGCCGTAGTTCAGACCCTTGCCGCTCTTTAAGTTGTAACCCATCTTTTGGATGAGATACTTATCTCGATCATTGTACCGGTAGGTTTGCATTCTGCCGGTGTCGGGTTCTGGCTCCGTCGGTGACAGGTCTTGGTGACGCTCGACTTTGCCAAAGATAATGGGCTTCTCGTCCTTGTTCCGAGGCGGGACTATGTAACAGACTCCTTGGCACAGGACGACTCGATTTATATGACTCACAGTCGTTATTTGTGTATGCAATGACTGTAGGGCATTATCTAGAGTGTACATGGTATTCCAATATGGAAGACTAGAATAATTCAAAGACACTCTATTATTGATAAAATATGGGATCTTGTCCCGAGGGATTACATCATCGAGGGATGGAGCATCGACATTAGCTAATATGTACTCTCCAAGTTCTTCATCAGTGAGAACAGAAGCAGCCTTGGGAGGTTCACGAGAGTTTTTTGGGAGCTTGCCCCGTACTGGATCCTAGGACAGGGCTGAGAAGGACGCCGAGGTCTTCTCTTGTGGCCTGACGGGTGCTGACAAATACGGAGGTCTGCTTTTGAACCGCACCTTGAGGGGAGCCTCAGTTGGTGTACCGGGAGCTGGAGCCTTTCCTCGTAGCTTGGCTACGAGAGGAGCCGCCACTTTAGAGGGCTTGCCTTTGAAGCGTATCTTCAACGAAGCTTTATTTGATGTCCTGTCCGGAGAAGGTGGCGCCTTCTCACGGAGTTTGACTACCATAGGGCTGATGTTTGAGGCGGCCTCCCTTTGAGTCACACTTTGAGGGGTGCGTCTATTGCCATGTCCACCTCTAGGTCAGCTTCGATCTCAGCTTCTGCCTCGTCATCAGCGTCATTAGCTTCATCTTCGAGATGAATTGATTTGTACAGATCAGCGTCGGTGAAGAGGCTTCAATCCCTCTGACGGGATCGACATCAGCAAACTCTGTTCGGATGATGCCGCTGGTGGACACGCATTTCATACATTGATGGAGGGTGGATGGCACCACCATGTATTCATGTATCCATGGCCGTCCCAACAGGATGTTGTGGTTAACGTTTGCATCCACAACATAGCAAGTCACCTCGGTCTGGAGATCGTCGATGTAATACTTCAAGCGGATTTTCACCAGCGGCTCACTCTTACTGGCGTTGAAGCCACTGATGGTAGTGTAAGATGATGTCAGGTGATGCATCGGGATCCCCAACGTCTGAAGTAGAGTTCGGGAGATGATGCTGAGAGAAGACACAGGATCAATCTGCATTCGATCCACCTTGATGGCACCGACATACCCTGTGTAATACAGGGGTCTGTTGTGCCTGTTGTTCTTGAGCAGCATATCCTGTTGAGTGAATGTGATGTTAGGGATGATCTCCCCCACATTATGGCAGTACGGACATGCTGTAGGATCGTCGTCAGGCTGCTTGACCTGACTGATGAAAGACTCGACGTCCTTCAGGGATTCGTAGAGAGCCTCCCGAGTATCTTTGGATAGACGGAGGAGCTCGAATAGGGAAAGCCGTACTGGAGTACTGGCTAGTTGTGCCAGTATGTCGAAGTTGTGGGCCTGGCTAATCCCGGAGTGCGGTCTTTTGGAAGAGGTATGTCGAAGCGGGCCTCCTTCTGCTTTTGTTTATCAGCTGCAGGAGGTTGGGATGAACCTTCTCCTTGGACAGCTGTGGTGATGATAGGAGGCGTCACTTCAGACGGAGCCTCCTCAGGCTGAGCGTTCTGCTGTGAATGCATTTGTACGGGCAGTGCTTGATCAAGGGAGGAAGTCACCATTCGACAAGACTTGGTCTTCTTGCCTTTGATTTTGGAGGTAGAGGTTACCCCTGGTGGAGTCAACTCTGGAACGAGATCCGGGTGAACCCACATGATCTCTCCCTTGGATGTTGTGAGTGGTGTGAGCCCTCCCACGTTGTTACGGGTTGGTGGAAGGTTGACTACTTCCATTGTCGCCTTTGGGATGGGGACGACGCCATCTTGAGCTGTGGTAGGCGGTAAGGTGCCGAACTGGAGCTACACCATGTTGGCCGAGACTGTCTTCTTCTCGTAATCTACTGAGATGACGTTCGCATTGATCATGCACTGTATGTAGTCTTTGAGGATGTAGCAGTCTTTAGTTGGATGTCCAACGAACCGATGGTAGTGACAATACCTTGGGTCGCCGACTCTGCCTACTTCGTCAGGACGCTTGGGATCAGGCAACTTGATTTTATTGCCCTGCTTCAGCATCTCGAAGAGCTGTAAGGTATCCTCATCGTGGAAGGAGTAGACCATCTTCGGTCGTGGTGCGGTCGGAGGCCTTTGGGCAGGACCTTGCATGCTATTAGACGCATTGACAGTCAATGCCTGTTTCCCCTTCGCTTTGCGACTGCTACTGCTAGTCGTAGGCCGTTTCCCTTTGTCGTCGAAGGTGGGGAAGTTAACCCCCAGAAGGCGAGCATTACGTGCCTTCTTTTCAGCAGCTTCGGCTTCAATGATTAATGCGCTCCAATCAGGTAGGGGAGGGGAGTTGAGCCAGAGCTTGATTGCAGGAAGCATGGTCATGCTGCATGTTCTGGCATGCCCGGAGGCAACCTCAGACTTGCTTGTCGACAATGTTCGATGAAGACTCGAACTGTCTCATTCTCAGTCTGCCGCACTTCTATGAGAGATAACATGGTCATGTCCCTCCGTCCGTCGTAGAACCGATCAAGGAAGAGGCGTGTCAAGTCATCGAAGGACGATATGGAGTTGTTAGGGAGACTGCAGTACCAGTCATAGGCGACTCCCTTCAGAGCCCCGACAAACAGGCTCGTGAGCAAGGTGTCTTCTTTTAGGAGATGCCCCGTCTGAGACTGAAATTAGGTCAGGTACCGACGAGGAGAATCCTTCCCGTCGTATGGCGTCAGTGTTTGTGGTTTATACTTGGGAGGATAAACCACTTTGTTCCATTCGAGGGGGTAAGGTTGCGGGAGTCCCATTTTCTGGCGATCATTCTATCTACTTCGGGCCTCAAAACTCTTGCGCAGTTCTCTGACCATCTCGACCAAGTCTTCTGTCGAGCTAGGAGCAGGTGAAGGCGGTATGACCTGAAGTTGGATATTGGAGGGAGCTGACGCTTGCGGTGTAGCGTGGTGCTCCGGCCCTGAAGATACCCGTTGAGCGGGTATAGTTAATTCTCCGTTGGCCCCTGGATCGGGGCTAGTAGAGACAGGTGCCCTTGCCAGAGTGGTTCGAATGTCGAAGACCGCCTGAGTCAAAATTTCCATAGAAGCAGAGAGGGTTTTAAGACTCCCCTCTATAGGGTGTCTATGTGCTGCACGATGTCTAGCGCTGGAGCGTCTGATTCTCCTTCTTCACCACCCCTGCCATGTAAACTGTCATGACATGGGTGGAAGTAGATGGATCGGTCGAGGCTTCGCTTTCGACCTCGCTTTCCTGTAGAGGGGATTCTTCTTCTGAGGCCTCGTGTTGGCTACCCCCAGCTACTGTTGGAATGGGGATTCCCAGGACCCTTACTTTGGTGTGCGTATTGATCAATAGAAAGTTAAACAGATTTAATACGTGTTCTAACCCTTCATAGGCGAAAACTAGGGTTCACGAATTATACCTGCGACGGGAAGAAGACAAGTAGTTCCTGGCAATTTCAAGCGGACAACCCCAAGATCTTCTGCACGTATTCCTTCCTCGAGTTGGACGTCGTGTGGGAAACGATCACCCAACCTTTTTTTCTCCTTTGCAGCCCTCTCTTTCTTTCCTTACGTGAATCATAAATTTAGAGAAAGCTTCAGATTTCTGATCGGTCATCTGGCGGCCAGAGAATAGAGGATATATATAGGCTACGACAGGGACCATGAGGAGAAATTAGGGTTAGGCCTCCTAACGGATCTGGATATATCGTGTTCAGTCCGAACACATAATCCAGGTCCATTAACAATAGCTCGGTCCACTAATGAGCTATTGTTGCAGTACCTCCATAATCCTAAATTATGTTTGTGGACCCTTTATTTTATGCTCGTTTGGCTCCCCATGTTAAGATATCGAATGTCCGTCGATTAAATTAAGTTACTGACAACTATATTGATTCGACATCTTTTATCCTTAAGTAGTACCGCTCAACTTTATTTGTTATGTAGGATATAATCCACCTGCAGGGTTTACATGACAATCCTTATGAGCTCCTTAAGGGGACATCATCAACCCGATGTATCGGGACATGGATTCCATTTATAATCAACAACCCATCATACATACAATGTTATTACCCAATTCATAGAGGTTGTTAACCCATAATGAATCTTACTCTTTCATGAGTCAAAGTAATGCACACTGCATATACATGTCTGTTATTATATCCGGATTAAGAGCACAAGCATCCATAATAACAGAGGTGTTTGTTCACTTATGTAGTCAGTACAAAGAGAACAACTTCAAGTGGTCTTGTTCAATACACGCAAAGTGTACTAGTGTAAACCTATAGTCAAGATAGACTAATACCAGATTACACTACAACCTTTCCAATAGATTGTCCAAGTCCATCTAGGTTGTGAACTATTTGTATACTCCATAGGGAACTGATAATAAGATCTTCTGTGTGACACCACATACCATATTATCTACAATATAGAATATCAGACATTTGCACTAACACTTGCAACAAATACAATATGCAAACATTTGCCCATATGATTGTCATTCAAAATTTAAGGAAATAAGGTTACTACAAAAGTGATGCTTTTAGTATATAACCCTAACAGCTACGTCATGGTCGGTTTGTGGATGCGCTACCTCATTTTCGAGAGGAGGGTTGTCAAAGGCTTGACTACCCGGGGTCGTTGCTTCCGCTAGGGCCTTCATCCTTGCTCGGGTGCATTCGTACACCCCTGGGGACGGGACCACTGTTTTGCTCTTCCTCAGCTGAGTCTTGGATACAGAGGCTGAGGAGTTGGTGGTTGTCTTTCTCACGGATGAGTGGAAATTGAAGACAACATGACAGAAAGCGATCTTGGGCTCCGCTTCGTCTTCAATTGGAACTTTCTTTTCGAGGCGACGTCGGATAGGTGCCGTAGATTGTATTCGCTGAAACACGGACTGCCTCTGTTGTGGAACCGCGGTTTAGCAACAACAGCAGTTGATGGTGACCATAGCACAGATATGCCCTGCAAGGGACACATTGTGATTATTGGTCAGCTCTCCTGATCTGCGTTCGTGACTGATCAAATTACACAAATCATGATGGGAGAGTTTCACTTTAACACCCGGGGTCATGTGAATGTTGTACCACCTGATCTGGTTTATGCGAATGAGATACGCCCAGATCATTGGTAGAGGAACAACATTTATGGCAACTTGAGTCCACTTCATGCGCATCACCCAAGTGGGCGCATGGACTCAACATCGCAGTTGCCCAGCCAGACTTGGTTCAAAACGTAGTAGATGTGCCCAAGCGGGACAAGAACTTTGAGAGTCGACCCATTTTTGGCACAGATGCGCCCGAGTCGACTCTGTACAGCTTACCATAAGCAGTGCGCATGATTTTGAACGCATGCTTCTGGTTTGCTATTGGCGTAGCACATTCGTGGCGCATGGCCTGTGCTGTCTTGGATTTCTTTGTACTAGCCCGTGAAGACGCATAGTACTCAGAATCCAATTGTGCCTCGCCATGACAGCGAGTGAGTCTGTTGAAGACAGACGTTCTCTCCTGCGCACCAGAGTTTTTGCACTGGAGATTGGTTGCACTTCTGCTCCGTTGGCGCATCTTCTTTGGCTGGAAAAAAGACAATTGGGGAATGCAGTCAATACTGCGTTTCCCAGACAGATGTACGACACCAGTGGGAGCAACCTTGTTGCTGAAGGCGTAAACAGAAAGGGCCAGCTGCGGTGGCGCATCCCCTTTAGTGATGGTGCCAGGCGCATCGGCCTTGCGCACCCAGACCTGGTGAGTCTTCTTCGACTTTAGCTACCGCTTCGAAGGACTCGCGCTGCCTTCAGAGATGAACTCCTTATACGCCTGTTGATTGAGGCACACAACAAGTATTTTGTGGAAGGAGCCGAGTTTGATGTCGTCAGATTGCGATACAGCTTTCTCGTTGGAGGAGAAAAAAGTCCCCAGCAGGGTCGCCAGCTTGTTTGCCATCGAAAATGCGACAAGCTTTTGTTGATTAAAACTTTGGTATTTTAATTACAAACAGAACAGTATACAATATAGGACTTAGACGTAGTCTTAGGAGTATACTTTTGTTCTTATCTGAAAACTGTATCAGTAAAGCGAGTGGTAATGCGTTTACTACGTTGACGATCTGACGACGATCTTGAACTCTTTGAAGGTCTAGGTTGCTCTGGATGCCAGAGCGTTGCGAGGAGAAGCGGACGTTAAGTGTCTTTTCCGGCCTCTGTATGTGGATATAACAGTCTGCCTGTATATCTCTCTCTCTGTCTGTCTGTGTGTGTGTGTGTCATGAAGGAGCGATCCTTCTAATTATAGATAGCAGGCTGGCTGCTCACGCGCGCATTTGTCGGATGCGCTTGGACGTTGGGACGCCACGTGGCTGATGTTGGCGGGGGTGCATGGACGATGCGCCCCGAGTTGCAGTAGAATCTGCTCGAACTGCTACGTCAGGTTGTAGAGGAGCTAACACGTGGCAGTTGCTGAGATTTGGTTGTTGCTGAGATCTTGGGTGGTTAGCACCCATTCTTTGAATAGAACTGAGTCAAGGGATGCATGGCGTATGCCTGTGGCTCAAAGATCTCAGTTTTGGAGGAGAGTGATCTGTAGGGGTGCGCCTAGGATCGGTGCGCATGGAGGCGACTTAGTCTATGAGTTTTAGGCATCATAGACGAGTCTGGGCACATGGCTTTTAAGGCGCATGCAGAGCTTCGCATCAGGGTGCACCTAGAATCAGGCACATGGGTGGCGACTTGGTCTCATGACTTTTAGGAGCCATGAGCAAGTCCAGGCGTATGGCTTTTGAGGCGCATACAGAGCTTTGTCTTCTGTTGCTTGAGATCAGAAGTGAGCTGAGGGGGCATATGTCTACTGGAGCGTATGTCGTCTTCTGGGCGCATGGCCACAAGGCGCATACGAATGATCGGTCGGCCACGTGGCTTGTTGCCGACCCAAGGTGTAATGATGGTGCTGACATCAGTGGCACTTCGTTTTTTGTATAGCTGATTGGACGGCTCTTGGAATGCGTTGCCGCCTTTGCAATACAGCATTAAATGTTTGATGGAGAGGGTGCATCAGTTAGTGCCAAGCTGGGCGAATCCATGGGGAGCGCATGATATCGACGGCGCATCTGCCAATGTGTCACATCCTCTTTGGCCCGCCTATTGAGTTCTTCGAGGCGTTAATGGTTGCCTTGGCTTAGCCGAATACGAGGCGACGGATGCATTTGCTATTAATACAAATTCATTGCATGGAATTTGGAATGTTGGCCATTTGGCACTCGGGTGTAGGCTGCCCGTGCTTATAAATAGCCGCATGAGGGAAAGCTCTGCTTTATTTTGATATAAAGATGAACTTGGCCGGAGCTTCGCCTTGGCGAACTGTCGAACTCGAGCTCTTCCCGAGGGTGAAGATGAGCTGCCCCAGTCTTTCCGTTGTTTTGAGCTTTCGTGATAGTGTCTCTTACATCCAAATATCGGGATCGCCGAGTCCCGACACAGGCCGATGGTACATGTTACATCCAAAGATCGGGGAGGCCGCGCTCCTTCTTTCATTATGCTGGCAGAGCCACAAGCTGCCGAGTGTACCTGTTGCTTCCGAAGACCAGGGCATCATGCCACGATCTTCGTCGAGCTAGGAGAGCTCCTCTTACTGCTACACAAGGGCTGATTGGTGCTGATGCGCCTGCGCCATAATGACGATGCGATGTGCCTGGATAAGACATCAGAGTGATGCGCCTGACGGACGATGCGCCTGGCATGGGGTGCATAGCAGTTGCTGCGCCTAGCTATAGCTTTAGGATCTTTTTTTTGTAGAAGTTCTCCTCTGTAAGCCTTTCTTTAGACATGTAATAGACTTTCATATGAAATAAAAGCCTTGTACTTTTCTTTACTGTGCCAAGTATCTGTTTGAGCTTCCTGGCGCATTTGAATTGGTCGCATGGTTGGGTTAAGCGCATAGGAATTCTGGCCTATAGATGTGCCTGAAATTCCATGCTTCTACAAGTCGTAGGAAACTCCCTTCTGACATTTTTTCGTCCAGACGTAAGAAACTCCCTTCTTCATAAGCTTAGCGAAGGGTTGACATTTTCCATAAAGGTTCGCGAGAAACCTCCGGATGTAGGCGAGTCGTCCTTGTAGGCCTCGAAGTTCTCTGAGGTTCTTCGGAGGGTCCAGGTCAAGGATGGCATTAGTCTTCTCAAGGTCGACATGAATGCCTTTCACAGTGATGATGAAGCCCAAGAACTTTCCACTAGAAACCCCAAGGAAGGATTTAGCGGGGTTAATTTTAAGCTGATGCGCCGACATGAGGTCGAAGACTGTCTTCAGGTCTCGTAGGTGATCGCCCCTAAGACGGCTCTTGACGGCGATATCGTCAACATAGCACTCGACTGTCTTGCGGAGGTGTTGACGAAAGATGGTGCTCATAGCTCGTTGGTATGTGGCACCTACATTCTTCAAGCCAAAGGGCATTACTGTGTAGCAGTAAACCCCCTTTGGAGTTCTGAATGACGTGTGCTTCCAGTCATCTGGGAACATCTTCATCTGATTGTAGCCTGAGTAGCCGTCCATGAAGGACATACGATCGATGCCACATGTGTTATCGATCATTACGTTGGTGATCAGGAGTGGGAACTCATCCTTTGGGCATACAGAGTTGAGATCCCAGAAATCGATGCAGATTCGGATCTTCTCGTTCTTCCTGGTGACGGGGACAATGTTGGCTACCCTGTCAGGGTATTGTTCTTCACTAATGAACCCGTTGTCCAAGAGCATGTCAATCTCTTTGTCAATGGCGTCCATGATGTTAGGATGGAAGCGCTGCTGTTGCTGCTTCACGGGCTTAGCGTCAGATAAGATGTTAAGCTTGCGCATCGCGACTTGTGGGTCGAGTCCCGACATGTCTTCATAGCTTCAGGCGAAGACGTCGATATATTCTTTGACCAGGTGGATCAAGGATTCTCAGTCCTCCCCCACCAAGCTCTTGCTGATGAAGACGGGTTTGGATGAATATCCATCCCCAAGATCGATCTGCTCGACTTCGTCTTCGGTAGGGGGTTCTCGCAATTCAAAGTGATTCTCCCATTGCGCACCTAGGCGTTGGGCCCAGGGTTCTGTTGACTTGACAAATTGATAATATGATACTTGTCATAATTCAATATGACATATCAAGACAGAACTCAGTGCAAGACGGACGTCGTCTCTCTCCTGCAGCTTACTCATTTTCATAGTCTGTACTATTTTACATTTATTGAGTCTAACAAAATATAAACTGAGTAGCACTGGGTATTCATTGCTTAACCCTTATCCCCAAAACAAATCCAAAGCTCCACCAAAGCCAAACTTAGCCCACATAGGCCCATTGAACTTTCTGTCAGCATGGAGACAGAGTTCGGGCCGAACTCTGCCTCCACATAGAGTTCGGGCCGAACTCTGTCCCCTGAATTTCAGGACCCTAATTTTTAGGGTTTGTTGTATGCTAGTTGTCCAACGGCCAAAAATTTGAATTCTTGACACAGAATTCTGGCCAAATTTTGCCTATCCCAACTAGTATAAATAGGCCTTGAATTCTCTCATTTTCATTCATCCAATTATCTTTTCTTCTCTTCTCTATAAGCCTCATACAAGCCTTAACCTTCCCATCTACTAGCCACAAGCTTCCTAAGCCTAAAAGTGCTCAGTGCTATTCAGTTAGGAGTTTGTGCAAGAGTCAAGAAATAGTGGATTTAATCCTGAGCTAGAGTTCTCAGGCCTGGACTAGTCCTCCACGAGGAAAACCAGGTTTAAACGACTGTGTTTGCGTATGCCCTCTTGATCTTTTTATTTTCGCATTTACTACTCTGATCATTTACTGTTGGTGAAAAGAGTTAATTTTTATTTGGTCATTATTGTTATAAACTCTATTCACCCCCTCTAGAGTTGCCTATCTGTTCTTCAGGCTCTTATTCGAAGAACTCACATGTTTGATCGTCGTCTTTATCTTCAGAAGGATGTACGGATGTCATGTTGGCTGACAGCACCTTCCTGAAGACTGAGCCGATGCTGGTGTCGGAGTCCCAAGTTGAAGTTTCAAATGAGTGAGAATGTATGACATCCTCTGCTTCTGATTCTTCTGGAGTTGTTGGAGGCGTGATGTAGCCTACCCCCCGTCGGGTACGGTGATAGTAGTCTTGCGGCTTCCCTTTTGGCACTGGAAGTCGTAGGAGAAGGTGTCGACCTTTGCCGTAGTTCAGACCTTGGCCGCTCTTCAAGTTGTAACCCATCTTTTGGATGAGATACTTGGCTCGATCGTTGTACCGGTAGGTTTGCATTCTGCCGGTGTCGGGTTCTGGCTCTGTCGATGGGAGGTCTTGGTGACGCTCGACTTTGCCAAAGATAATGGGCTTCTCATCCTTGTTCCAAGGTGGGACTATGTAACAGACTCCTTGGCACAGGACGACTCGATTTATATGACTCACAGTCGTTATTTGTGTTTGCAACGACTGTAGGGCATTATCTAGAGTGTATATGGTATTCCAATGTGGAAGACTAGAATAATTGAAAGTCACTCTATTATTGATAAAATACGGGATCTTGTCCCGAGGGATTACATCATCGAGGGATGGAGCATCGACATTAGCTGATATGTACTCTCCAAGTTCTTCATCAGTGAGAACAGAAGCAGCCTTGGGAGGTTCATGAGAGTTTTTCGGGAGCTTGCCTCGTGCTGGCTCCTGGGACAGTGCTGAGGAAGACGCCGAGGTCTTCTCTTGTGGCCTGACGGGTGCTGACAAATGAGGAGGTCTTCCTTTGAGCCGCACCTTGAGGGGAGCCTCAGTTGGTGTGCCGGGAGCTGGAGCCTTTTCCCGTAGCTTGGCTACGAGAGGAGCCGCCACTTGAGAGGGCTTATCTTTGAGGTATATCTTCAACGGAGCTTCATTGGATGTCCTGTCCGGAGAAGGTGGCGCCTTCCCGGGGAGTTTAACTACCATAGGGGCTGATGCTTGAGGCGGCCTCCCTTTGAGTCGCACTTTGAGGGACGCGTCAATTGCCATGTCCACCTCTAGGTCAGCTTCGATCTCAGCTTCTGCCTCGTCATCAGCATCATTGGCTTCATCTTCGAGATAAATTGATTTGTAAAAATCAGCTTCGGTGAAGAGGCTTCAATCCCTCTGAGAGAAGACACAGGGTCAATCTGCATTCGATCCATCTTGATGGCACCAACATACCCTGTGTAATACAGGGGTCTGTTGTGCCTGTTGTTCTTGAGCAGCATATCCTGTTGAGTGAATGTGATGTTGGAGATGATCTCTCCCATATTATGGCAGTACGGACATGCTGTAGGATCGTCGTCGGGCTTTTTGACCTGACTGATGAAAGACTCGGCGTCCTTCAAGGCTTCGCAGAGAGCCTCCCGGGTATCTTTGGATAGGCGGAGGAGCTAGAATAGGGAAAGCCGTGCTAGAGTACTGGCCAGTTGTGCCAGTATGCCAAAGTTGTGGGGCTTGGCTAACCCCGGAGTATTTTTTTGAAGAGGCCTGTCGAAGCGGGCCTCCTTCTGCTTTTGTTTATCAACTACAGGAGGTTGGGATGAACCTTCTCCTTGGACAGCTGTGGTGATGATAGGAGGCGTCACTTCGGACGGAGCCTCCTCAGGCTGAGCATTCTGCTGTGAACGCGTTTGTACGGGTAGTGCTTCATCAAGGGAGGAAGTCACCATTCGACAAGACTTGGTCTCTTGCCTTTGCTTTTGGAGGTAGAGGTTACCCCCGGTTGAGTCAGCTTTCCGGGTGAATCCATATGATCTCTCCCTTGGATGTTGTGAGTGGTGTGAGCCCTCCCACGTTGTCATGGGTTGGTGGAAGGTTGACTACTTCCATTGTCGCCTTTGGGATGGGGACGACGCCATCTTGAGCTGTGGTAGGCGTTACGGTGCTGAACTAGAGAGACACCATGTTGGTCGAGACCGACTTCTCCTCGTAATCGACTGAGATGACGTTCGCATTGATCATGCGCTGTATGTAGTCTTTGAGGATATAGAAGTCTTTAGTTGGATATCCAACGAACCGATAGTAGTGACAATACCTCGGGTCACCGACTCTGCCTACTTATTCATGACGCTTGGGATCAGGCAACTTGATTATGTCGCCCTGCTTCAGCATCTCGAAGAGCTGTAAGGTATCCTCATCGTGGAAGGAGTAGACCATCTCGGTCGTGGTGTGGTAGGAGGCCTCTGGGTAGGACCTTGCGTGCTATTAGACGTATTGACAATCAATGCATGTTTCCCCTTCGCTTCACGCCTGCTATTGCTAGTCGCAAGCCGTTTCCCTTTGTCATCGAAGGTGGGGAAGTTAACCCCCAAAAGGTGAGCATTACGTGTCTTCTTTTCAGCAGCTTCGGTTTCAATGATTAATGCGCTCCAATCATGCGGAAGAGTGGAGTTGAGCCAGAGCTTGATTGCAGGAAGCATGTTCATGCTGCATGTTCCGATGTGTGCATGTTCCGGCATGCCCAGAGGCAACCTCAGACATGCTTGTCGAAAACGTTCGATGAAGACTCGAACGGTCTCATTCTCAGTCTGCCGCACTACTATGAGAGATGACATGGTCATGTCCCTCCCTCCGTCGTAGAACCGGTCAAGGAAGAGGCGTGTCAAGTAAACGAAGGACGATATGGAGTTGTTTGGGAGACTGTAGTACCAGTCGTAGGCGACTCCCTTCAGAGCTCCGACAAACAGGCTCGTGAGCAAGGTGTCTTCTTTTGGGAGATGTCCCGTCTGCGACTGAAAGTAGGTCAGGTACCGGCGAGGAGATTCCTTTCCGTCGTATGGCGTCAGTGTTTGCGGTTTATACTTAGGAGGATAAACCACTTTGTTCCATTCGAGAGGGTAAGGTTGCGGGAGTCCCATCTTCTGGCGATCCTCCTGTCTACTTCGGGCCTCAAAACACTCGTGCAGTTCTCTGACCATCTCGACCAAGTCTTCTGTCGAGCTGGGAGCAGGTGAAGGCGGTACAGCCTGAAGTTGGATATTGGAGGGAGCTGATGCTCGCGGTGCAGCGTGGTGCTCCGCCCCTGAAGATACCCGTTGAGGGGGTATAGTTGATTCTCCGTTGGCCCCTGGATCGGGGCTGGTGGAGACAGGTGCCCTTGCCAGAGTGGTTCGAATGTCGAACATCGCCTGGGTCAGAATTTGCATGAAGGCAGAGAGGGTTTTGAGACTCCCCTCTAGGGTGTCTATGCGCTGTACTATGTCTAGCGCCGGAGCGTCTGATTCTCCTTCATCACCACCCCCTGCCATGTAAGCTGCCATGACATGGGTGGAAGTGGATGGATCGGTCGAGGCTTCTCTTTCGACCTTGCTTTCCTGTAGAGGGGCTTCTTCTTCTGAGGCCTCGTATTGGCTACCTCCAGCTACTGTTGGAACTGAGAATTCCCAGGACCCTTACTTTGGTGTGCGTATTGATCGATAGAAAGTTAAACATATTTAATACGTGTTCTAACCCTTCATAGGCGGAAACTAGGATTCACGAATTATACCTGCGGCGGAAAGAAGACAAGTAGTTTCTGGCAATCTCGAGCGGACGACCCCAAGATCTTCTGCACGTATTCCTTCCTCGAGTTGGACGTCGTGTTAGCGACGATCACCCAACCTTTTTTTCTCCTTGGCAGCCCTCTCTTTCTCTCCTTACGTGAATCACGAATTTAGAGACAGCTTCAGATTTCTGATCGGTCATCTGGTGGCCAGAGAATAGAGGATATATATAGGCTACGGTAGGGACCATGAGGAGAAATTAGGGTTAGGCCTCCTAACGGATCTGGATATCCCGTGTTCAGCCTGAACACACAATCCAGGCCCATTACCAATAGCTCGGTCCACTAATGAGCTATTGTTGCACTACCTGCCTAATCCCAAATTATGTTTGTGGGCTCCTTTTATTATATGCTCGTTTGGCTCCCCATGTTAAGATATCGAATGTCCGTCGATCAAATTAAGTTACTGACAACTATATTGATTCGACATCTTTTATCTTTAAGTAGTACCGCTCAACTTTATTTGTCATGTCGGATATAATCCACCTGCAGGGTTTACATCATAATCCTTATGAGCTCCTTAAGGGGACATCATCAACCCGATGTATCGGGACATGGATTTCATTTATAATCAACAACCCATCATACATACAATGTTATTACCCAATTCATAGAGGTTGTTGACCCATAATGAATCTCACTCTTTCATGAGTCAAAGTAATGCACACTGCATATACATGTCTGTTATTATATCCGAATTAAGAGCACAAGCATCCATAATAACAGAGGTGTTTGTTCACTTATGTAGTCAGTACAAAGAGAACAACCTCAAGTGGTCATGTTCAATACACACAAAGTGTACTAGTGTAAACCTATAGTCAAGATAGACTAATACCAGATTACACTACAATATTTCCAATAGATTGTCCAAGTCCATCTAGGTTGTGAACTATTTGTATACTCCATAGGGAACTGATAATAAGATCTTCTGTCTGACACCACACACCATATTATATACAATATAGAATATCAGACATTTGTATTAACACTTGCAACAAATACAATATACAAACATTTGCCCATATGATTCTCATTCAAAATTTAAGAAAATAAGGTTAATACGAAAGTGATACTTTTAGTATATAACCCTAACAGCTACGTTACGGTCGGTTTGTTGAAGCGCTACCTCATTTTCGATGGAAGGGTTGTCAGAGGCTTGACTACCCCCGGCCGTTGCTTCAGCCAGGGCCTTGATCCTTGCTCGGGTACGTTCGTACACCCCTGGGGACGGGGCCACTGTTTTGCTCTTCCTCAGCTGAGTCTTGGATACATAGGCTGAGGAGTTGGTGGTTGTCTTTCTCACGGATAAGTGGGAATTGAAGACTACATGACAGGAAGCGATCTTGGGCTCCGCTTCGTCTTCAATTGGAAGTTTCTTTCCGAGGTGACGTCGGATATGTGCCGTAGATTGTAGTCGCTGAAACACAGACTGCCTCTGTGGTGGAACCGCAGTTTTGTAACAACAGTAGTTGATGGTGACCATAGCACATGTATATCCTGCGAGGGACACATTGTGCTTATTGGTCAGCTCTCCGGATCTGCATTTGTGACTGATCACATTACGCAAATCATGATGGGAGAGTTTCACTTTAACACCCCCATCAGGCGCATGGCAAGGCCAAGCACTGGGAGCATCCATGTTGCTGAGGGCGTCAACAGGAAGGGCCAGCTGCGGTGGCGCATCCTCTTTAGTGATGGTGCCAGGCGCATCGGCCTTGCGCACCCAGACCTGGCGAGTCTTCTTCGGCTTTGGCTGCCGCTTCGAAGGACTCGCGTTGCCTTCAGAGATGAACTCCTCATACGCTTGTTGATTGAGGCGCACCACAAGTGTTTTGTGGGAGGAGCCGAGTTTGATGTCGTCTGATTGCGACACAGCTTTCTTGTTCAAGAAGAAAAAAGCCCCCAGCAGGGTCGCGAGCTTGTTTGCCATCGACAATGCGACAAGGTTTTGTTGATTAAAACTTTGGTATTTCAATTACAAATAGAACAGTATACAATGTAGGACTTAGACGTAGTCCTAGGAGTACACTTTTGTTTTTATCTGGAAACTGTATTGGTGGAGCGAGTGGTAATGCGTTGAATCCGTTGACGATCTGACGACGATCTTGAACTCTATGAAGGTCTGGGTTATTCTGGCCTCTGTATGTGGATATAACAGTCTGCCTGTATATCTCTCTCTCTCTCTCTCTCTCTCTGTCTGTCTCTGTGTGTATGTGTGGGTCATGAAGGAGCGATCCTTCTATTTATAGATAGCAGGCTGGCTGCTCATGCGCGTATTTGTCGGATGCGCCTGGACATAGGGACGCCACGTGGTTGATGCTGGTGGGGGTGCATGGACGATGCGCCCCGAGTTGTAGTGGAATCTGCTCGAACTGCTTCGTCAGGCTGCGGAGGAGCTGACACGTGACAGTTGCTTAGATTTGGTTGTTGCTGAGATCTTGGGTGGTTAGCACCCATTCTTTGAATAGAACTAAGTCAAGGGACGCGTGGCGTATGCATGTGGCTCAAAGATCTCGGTTTTGGAGGAGAGTGATCTGTCGGGGTGCGCCTAGGATCAGTGCGCATGAAGGCGACTTAGTCTATGAGTTTTAGGCATCATAAACGAGTCTGGGCGCATGGCTTTTGAGGCGCATGCAGAGCTTCGCATCAGGGTGCACATAGAATCAGGCGCAGGGGAGGCGACTTGGTCTCATGACTTTTAGGAGCCATGAGCAAGTCCAGGTGCATGGCTTTTGAGGCATGCAGAGCTTTTCTTCTATTGCTTGAGATCAGAAGTGAGCTGAGGGGGCGTATGTCCACTGGAGCGCATGTCGTCTTCTGGTGCATGGCCACGAGGCGCATACGAATGATCGGTCGGCTATGTGGCTTGTTGCCGACCCAAGGTGTAATGATGGTGCTGACATCAGCGACACTTCATTTTTTGCACAGCTGATTGGACGACTCTTGGAATGCGTTCGCCTTTGTCATTCAGTATCAAATGTTTGATGGAGAGGGTGCATCGGTTAGTACCAATTTGGGCGCATGGGTCTATGACCCGCTGGACGATCCATGGGGAGCGCATGATATCGACGGCGCATCTGCCAATGTGTCGCATCCTCTTTGGCCCGCCTGTTGAGTTCTTCGAGGCGTTAATGGTTGCCTTGACTTAGCCGAATACGAGGCGACGGATGCATTTGCTATTAATGCAAATTTATTGCATAGAATTTGGAATGTTGTCCATTTGGCACCGGGTGTAGGCTGCTCGTGCTTATAAATAGCGCATGAGGGAAAGCTTTGCTTTCCTTCTTCATTCGATATAAAGATGAACTTGGTCGGAGCTTCGCCTTGGCGAACTGCCGAACTCGAGCACTCCCCGAGGGTGAAGATGCGGTGCCCCAGTCTTTCCGTCATTCTGAGCTTCCGTGATAGTGTCTGTTGCATCCAAATATCGGGATCGTCGAGTCCAGACATAGGCCGATGGTGCCTGTTGCATCCAAAGATCGGGGCGGCCGCGCTCCGTCTTTCGTTATGTGGCAGAGCCATAGGCTGCGAGTGTGCCTGTTGCTTTCGAAGACCGGGGCATCGTGCCGCATCTTCGTCGAGCTAGAGATCTCCTCCTCCAGCTACACAAGGGCTAATTGGTGCTGATGCGCATGCGCCATAATGACGAGGCGATGCGCCTGGATGAGACATCAGAGTGATGCGCCTGTCGGATGATGCACCTGTCGGATGATGCGCCTGGCAAGGGGTGCATAGCAGTTGTGTGCCTGGCTGTAGTTTTAGGATCTTTCTTTTTTAGAAGTTCTCCTCTGTAAAGTCTTTCTTTAGACATGTAATACACTTTCATATGAAATAAAAGCCTTGTACTTTTCTTTGTTGTGCCAAGTATCTGTTTGAGCTTCCTGGTGCATTTGAGTTGGTCGCATGGTGGGTTGAGCGCATAGGAACTATGGCCTATAGATGCGCCTGAAATTCCATGCTTCTACAAGGCCCCCTTCGTCGTTATAGTTAGCAGTCCAAAAAATATTCGAAATATGGGTTACAATTCTAGGTCTGATTGAATGGAGGCAAAGGTAGACGTACTACTATTCGAATACATGCTCCTAAAGGAAAGTCATCACAATACTACAACAAGACCAGACATGGTTTAGGCTAGATTATGCCGAACACAACCCAGATAGATCTGAATCAGACGAAGAAATATGATCTCATTCTTCCGATTCTGCTTCATGGGACTCAGACACCAGCATAGGGGAAGTTCATCAACTAAATCTATATGTCAATATAGTGACAACTGAATTTCTAGAAGATGATGACAATGATGACTTTACCGAGGCTTATGAAGAAGAGCCTTGGGCAAAAGGATGGATACTCAATGGGAGCTTTGCTTCAAAAGTGTGAACCACCCATCGAGGATGAGCTAATCCAAATCGACGTCGAGACGAAGCTTCTCCAAGGCCAATCTTTATCAGCAAAAGTCTCCTGAAGCAGACAAAAAAGACTTGATCCAGCTCATTAGAAAAACCTCGACGTATTTGCCTGGAGCTATGAAGATATGCCGGGACTAGATCTCAAATTGCTACCTATAAGCTCAACATTTTGCCAAATGCTAGGCCGTCAAACAACAGCAGGGACAGTTCCGTCCTAAGATGATGGACGCTATAGAAGCTGAAGTCAAGAAGCTCATCGCCTGAGGCTTTGTCAGAGAGGAACAACCTCCCGATGGGGTGGCTAATGTCTTCCTAGTCATGAAGAAAACTGGCAAGTCCGAGTCTACATCGACTTTAGAGATCTCAATGCAGCTTGTCCGAAGGACAAGTTTTCTCTTCCAATCACTGATGTCATGATCGACAACATGCGGATTCGAGAGAATGTCTTTTATGGATGGATTCTCTGGTTATAATCAGATCAGGATGAATCCCGAAGACGAAAAACATACATCTTTTCACACTCCTATGGGAGTCTACTACTACACAGTCATGCCATTGGTCTCAAGAACACTGGTGCTACCTATCAGCGAGCTATGCGTACTATTTTTGGGAACATTTACGGAAAACAGTCGAATGCTATGTCGACAATATTGTGTCAAGAGTCGTCTAAAGGAAGATCACATTCAAGACTTAAAGAACTATTTTCGATCTAATGCGCCAGCATCAAATCAAAATGAATCCCACCAAGTCATTTCTGGGAGTCTCTAGTAGCAATTTTCTCGGATTCGGTAATACCTCTAAGGGTATACACGTTGACCCCGAGAAAGTCAAAACCATTCAAGAGATGCGTCCTCCATGCAACCTAAAATAGCTACGAAGATTCCAGGGACGACTTGCGTATATCAGAAGATTCAATTCAAATCTCTCTGGACGCTGTAGACCGTTCACTCAACTAATGAAGAAAGGTGTTATTTCGTTTGGACTGATGAATGCCAGCAAGCATTCGAGGACATTAAGCGGTACTTGCTGAACCCTCCAGTCCTAGTTCCTCCGATCACAGGAATACCCTTCCTGATGTACGTTCGAGCAATGGATCATTCTCTTGGTGCCCTCCTAGCCAAGAAGAACAATGAAGGCCATGAGCAAGAAATTATTAACTCAGCCGCACAATGATCGATGCTGAACATCAATACTGTCCGGTGGAAAAAGAATGTTTAGCCTTGATGTTTGCGTCTAGAAGACACGTCATTATATCACGAGCCAGACCATTCATGTCATCTCCAGAGTCAATCCTCTGCGGGTTCTGATGAAGAAGCCTAGTACACTCAATTCCAGACTTGCTACATGGGCGATATTACCAGCACAGTATGATATAGTCTATGTCCCGCAGAAGTCTGTCAAGGGTCAAGCCCTAGCTGACTTCTTGGCTGCTCATCCAATTTCTGAAACTTTAAAACTCTACGACGAAATTCCTGATGAACTCTAGAGTCCAACATACTTCAGAAGGAATACTCGTTTGGCGTCTATTCTTTGATGGTGCATCTAGAATTGGAACCAACGGTATCATCATCGCTGGAGTAGGAATTGTCTTCGTATCCCTAGAAGGGCTAGCCATTCAAAGAGCCTACTCAGAGTACAACACTTTACTCATCGGTCTCGAGTTAGCTAAACAGCTGGATATCGACTATCTTGAAGTATACGGAGACTCTAAACTGATTGTCAACCTGGTTAGAGGTACGTACGAGGTCCGACATCAAGATCTCATCCCTTACCAAGAAACAACAGTCAAGCTGGTTACATCATTCAAAGGTTTCTTTATTGAGCATGTACGCGAGCATGTAATATAGAAGCCGATGCGCTTGTGAATCTAGCAGCCGTATTAGCTGTCCCTGTGAAAATGCAACAGTTGATCGTCATCGCTAATCGAGAATTATTCTGTATCGAGAATAATCTGAACATTGAATTCAGTAATGCGGTGGATGTTTGCACTACTACCGAGGACTGGAGAACTCCCTTCATCGACTTTGCAGTATATGACATTCTGCCAGAGGACCCCAAAGAAGCTACAAAAATCTATCGTCGATCACTCCGATTCTATTATATTCACCTGTCGGGGACTCTTTATCGACGATCCTTTGATGGTATGTTCCTACGATGTCTTGCGGAGATAAAGCAAGACAGATACTACGTGAAGCTCATGATGGTATATGCGGTGCACATCAACCGGCCCTAAGCTACAGGACGTATCAGACGCATGGGATACTATTGGCCCACTATGGTGGCAGATGCAATTGAATACGCAAAGAAATGCAGAGCATGTCAGATCCATACAGATTTCATCCACCAACCGTCTGAATTCTTGCATCATACTGCAGCATCTTGGCCCTTTAAATCCTGGGGCATGATGTCATCGGTCCTATCAACCCACCATCATCTCGAGGACATCGATTCATCCTAGCTATAACCGACTATTTCTCAAAATGGGCAGAAGCTATTCCTCTAGCCGAAGTCAAGACAAGCAGTGTCATCAGCTTTATCAAATCATGCCATATATCGATTTGGAGTTCCTCGAAGAATCATTCATGACAACAGACCACAGTTGTAAGAAAAGCATTTACTCGATTATGTAATGACACTCGAATCAACAATATTGCTTCTACAGCTTACAATCCCCCAGCCAATGGTTTAGCAAACACATTCAATAAAATAATCATCAAGCTCCTCAAGAAGTTTGTTTTGCCAATAAACGTAACTGGAGCAAAAAGCTTGGAGAATGCCTATGGGGATACAGTACCATTGTACATACCCCAACTGGCTGTACACCCTTCTCTTTGGTGTACGGATGCGAAGTCGTCTTACCGTTGGAGATTCAAATTCCATCCTTGAGGATAGCTATTGCCAACGAGTTAACGATGGAAAACAACGACGTCTTCGACTTCGAGAGCATGAAGCACTTGATGAGAAACGGCTGCTAGCTCAACAGCACATTAAGCTATATCAAGCCCGAATCTCAAAAGCTTTCAATCGTAAACAAAGTACGAACCTTTCAAAAAGGCGAAGTAGTCCTTACTGTCAAACGTCCTATGACTATGACACACATGAGTAAGGGCAAATTTGAGCCAAAGTGGGAGGGTCCTTGCATTATAAGCAAAGTTTTCTCTAATGGAGCTTATTAGCTAACCGGATGGACAGTCGAATAGCTATGATGCCTATCAATGGCAAATTCCTGAAGAAATATCATGTTTGAAAGTATGTATTATATTTTCGACAAATATTGTATACGCAAATCTTCGAATTATCTTTTATTCACTCTTTCATGAATAAACCCCACAGATAATAAGTCCTCAAAAACCTCCAGTGGAGTCTAACTAGATCTTATGGTACATCCTCAAAATATTAACCCATACTATCCACCACAACATATAATCACAAATATCATCTTTTGAAATCCAGTTGTTTTACAAGATATCTTATTCTTGAGCCCCAGTTGGTTTAAGAATAATCAACATATACGAATTCACGTCCACATTACCTCTGAATTATACTATCTGCATCAACGACTCGTCACTGATAAAAGTTGTTTCAAAAAGATAACATCACAACAAATGAGAAAACAGAAAGGTTATCTATTTCTTTCTCCATAAAAATAAGTAAAGGACTATACTTGCAAAGAAAGAAAAGCAAACTACATCTTAGAACATATAAAAAGCTACATCAAAGCAGGAAACATAGAAATAAGAAAGATGTTTTATTCATTTACCCGAGGATGGCCATGCTGGGGCAGGTACCACTCCCTCAACC
>JANAVB010021211.1:0-42782 GCA_029216955.1 Iris pallida
ACGCAAAGATGGCGATGTATACTGGTCTCCCTCTTGTGAGGACTAACCAGTCGTGAGAACTCTAGCTCCCAGTTGAAATCCACTATAAAAAGATTGCAAGTTTTCATATAAAGTTCTTTAAATTCCACAAATGCGAGCTTTGATCCGATGTACTCGACTAACTTCAATTGTGAAGTGTCTTACTTCTATCAAGTCTCTTGATTATAATCAATCTAAACTTCTAGACCATACCGCACTGGCAAATTGACTAGAGGATTATAACTGGCTTGAGATTTGAAATTGAATCTTATAGGGGCTTTGGAAGATCGTAATAAGCTTAGAGAAAAGAGATATGAAAGTGAATGAGTGTGTTGGAATGGTAGATTTTTTTTCTGTTTATAGGATTTTCAAAGGAAGAATTCGGGCAGAATTCGGACATAATTCTATGAAAGAATCTTGGCATATAGATAGTCGTTTCATCCGTAACTACGAAAAGACTGAGTTTAAAATTCAACGTTCATATAGCCAAACTCGGGCCGAATTCGGGGCAAATTCGTTCTGAATTCTATTGGTTCAGATTGGTTTGGTTTTGGGTTTACAACTCAATTTTTGGGCTTTCGGATATTCAAACAGTTAGGAAGTAGTTTTGGGCTTTGTGAATAGGCTTGTTTTCAAAATGAAAGGATATTTTGAAAACGTTTCTTGGGTAGCATATTTGCCAGTACGATACAGTTTACAATGTATTCTTAGACTCAATAAAATACAAAAGTACATTGATAAGTTGAAATACAGACACGATGACAAATACAGCTCCACGTTCCAAAATCTTGAATGGTAGCAGGTACAGACTATCATTGTTCGTCCAAGTGGCCCTTATATAAGACAGGGTTAGATCAATTATTAAAATCCGGTTTGACGATAACTAATGGGCCAACACTTCTAGTGATGAGAATGAAGATGATTGGAAGAGAATTAGAGTGGAATTGAGAGGAATAGGTGGAGGGATGGATCAATTTGGGGAATAACACCAAATTGAGATGAATGGCACAAAATAAAATAAAGATCTCCTCCTCTTATGACCAATCATGAAAGGCTATTCCATGCCAATGGAAAATGTCTAATATGCCTTGTCATGAAAGCTAATTAATGCATAGAAGCTTCTAATCCTATTTTGGTAAATAGTCTATTCTCTATTTTAATAAATGGCATGACTAATGGGTCTAATTGGGCCTAGTCCAAAGTATTGGTCCATGTGCCATGTCAATCTAATTTTTGGGCTCTAATGTCATGTCAAGATTAAATTGGATCTAGTAACACAAGTCTAATCAATAGGCTAGTCCACTAACCCATTAATCACAGGGTCTACTCTAATTAGCTAGCACACAACCAATATATAAAAATAAATATTACTATGACAATTACAATTATCAAAAATTATTGAAATGATAAAAATACCCCTCTCCCGGAATTAGGTAGTTACAACAACAATGCCCAATTCTTCGAAACAAGTTCCATATTTGTGTTCTAGACGAGTCCACTTCATTTTGGTATACCATGTCTCAATTAAACATGTTATCTTGCATTACATATTTCTTGCACAACTTTGGGGTCAAAATAGTCATTTTATCCTTTGCCGTAATTTCGATGTATTTTTCCAACTCCGATTTGAGGCCCAAATTCGATCCAAATTTTTTGACCCAATATATAATTTTGACCTATTTTTTAGCCTACTACACACATGTCAATGGTGTGCGTCTCAATTGGGTTCCCATGTGCTATTTATTTTTTAGTGACACACAAGTCGAAACTATAGACATATTTGACTCAAATCATTCACAAAAATTCCACCAACCCAAAACTAGCCAAACTAGGGACCAATGGAGCCTATTCTAGGATACCCTAACCTATTAGACATATTTTAAATTGATTTATATAAAGTAATGTACAGCCACATTAATTTAAATCTAATTTAAACCAACTCCATAACAACTTTCCTATTTTGGCCTCGATTTAAATTCTAGGAGATAGAACTTTGTGTATCTTTTAAAATATGCAAATAAATCCCACCAAACCAAATTCTAAATCCTTCCAACCTCCTCTACTTTACGTAAACATCTCGCTTTTAATATTTTTCACAGATTTTACATATAAAATCTGTACAAACCAAGCGCCACCTATTCTACTTTCTCATTTTTGCACTTTTTATTCCAACCACCAGAAATCCATTTTCTCGACCACCTCCAACCCTTCTAATACCTTCATCTTGACCCTAGGACACCTTCCAACACCCCGACACCTTTTCGAGAAGCCTCAGCCCCTAATTTGGTCGGTACGATGCACGAAAGGCACCCGAAGTCGATCGCACTTGTGCTGAATTCGTCACAGCATGTACTTTATTTTGTATATAGGGTTTCATGTACTTTTCGATCTCATCTTTTTGTAAAATCAAAATTAATGGATAATCTCTCTGTCTATTTTCATATCCAATTGGACACGGACGCAGTTCCTTACAGTTTGTACGGGACGTCCGTTCTACGGTAAGGTGTCCAGAACAGACCAGTTCTGTTGTGAGCCAATTTTTATCCACTTCTGGGCCACTTCGACCTTTTGTTTATTTTTATAATAAACTAGACTTATAAGGCTTCCAACATATACTTTTGCAGTGTTTTGGTTTTACTTACTATTTATTAAAAATTTGGACATTTTGTCGTAATATCAAAACATCAAAATTCATTAGTTCTAGGTGTCCATATGTTTCATGAGACATATCCAAAATAATTTTGTACATGTTTTGATATGAAAAACATAATTTTACCTATTTATTAGTATTTTTCTACAATTCAAATATATTAAGGAATTGTTATTTCTAGAGCAAATATATGAACCAAGTTGATGTATATTGATGACATATCAATATGAGAACTTGGTACCTATTTTTCTATGAATAGAGTAGACTATTTATTATTATAAAATATTTAAATATATTTTTCTAGAATTATTTTAATATATAAAAAATATTACTTTATTAAATATAATTAATGCTATATATGTTAGATTGAGTTGATTAGTTAATAGGATTAGTGTTGTATATATAATATTGGGCCTATATATGGCAAGTCCGTGTAAGGTATGACGTAAGCATGTAATTAATAGTAGCTTTGTTATGATAAGTGTACGTGACAGAGTGAGCGAAGATCTTTGAGTAGGACAACTGTTTGTAAAGGTGCAGGAGACAGGCAAGTATACCTTGTCAACTTGTACATTAGTTATTATATACATGTTCTCTACTTTTATGTAGTTCAGTTTCATCATATTGTTATATTCATGTCACTTATTTCTTTCTTTGTTTTACGTGCACGTAGTTTTGTTAATGTTTCTACATTACTTGTCATATTTACTTTTTTATTTATGTGAGCGTCTTGTGATAGAGTAGCTTAATCCTATGCCATGTTCCTTGACATTGATTTGATTATGTTCCATATATCATTTGGACTCGACTTGACCTAAGATGACTTGATTGACTTGACTCGTAGGCGAGGATTTGGTTATAGGCGTTGACTATACTTGACCACTCTCGATCGTTAGCAACCACAGGGCTGCGGTAGAAACTTACTATAGGTTGTTAGCAATCACCGGGATGCAATCTATAGGGCCGTTAGCTCCCGCAGGGTTGTGGTTTACTACAATTTTACTTGTAGTCACGTTTATTAGCACGATTCTAGACGACATGCCATTTCTTCCATGTTTCGTTCTTGTACTATATTTTGGTTAGTTTTTATGTCTTGTACTATTCATATCTTTCCATGCATATTATTTACTATCATAGTAGGCATATTTTATGTATCTTGCTAGTCCCCTAAGAACCTGGTGATCTTTCTAAGTATTTGTTGAGACTGCCATAATAGAAGAGTAGATTGGTGGACGATTGCATCTCCAAGATTCAGGTATCGCCAGTGGTACTTTTATCGTTCCTTCATCTTTTATATTTTACAATGACATCTTCAGCTGTGTGGCCTAGTTTTACAAGCATTACTTTTTGTTATGAGCTTGTTCAGAAGATTGTATTAAGGTCTGGCCAACTTTATTACAAATTATCTATTCTTGTATTTATATTCAAGTGGCATCAGTATATTACTGTTTGATCAGCATTAATGTACTTGGTTCTCATTTGTGATTATTATCTGTGGATTACGATATAGTTTACTTGCCAATTAGACCCTATCTTAGACAACTTACGTGCATTACTTGAGGGTTCCATAGATTGGATTCACCCTTGAGTATGTACCAGCTGGCCGTGTCACGTGCTAGTCCTGTGAATTTTGGGACTGGGGCGTGACGGGTTTTTGTGGTAGCCCATGTAGGTCGAGTTAGCTATTTTGGTTACGTTACTGTACCGAGCGGGCCTGCAAATAGGAATAGACACTAAGGATTCTCAATCCACAACTGCCTTGCCAATTCTTTTATAATTTCTCTATCATTCTTGAAATTTCGTATTTGCACTCAACTATCCAGTCCCTTGCTTTCTTGTGTCACTGCTTCTCATCCTTTTCTATTTTGAAGTGACAAATGATCGTCTTTATTAGAATTTATCAATATTTCTTAGGTAGTTGTGTAAATTAGTTTGCTTGTTGAATTTTGGTTGCTTGATATGAGGAGATTGAGAATGCCATAGGTATATAGTGATATTGATTCTTGCAATTATTGGACAAAGATTATAGATTTTTTATAACAGCATGTGTTTGATAGGATATTGTGACCAAAGGTGGGTAGACATCCTCAAGGCACAATGTGATTCATTGGTGGTGAACTAATGATTGTGATTGAAGAAGTATTTATAAATTTACAAAATTGAGATAGAGGAGATTGGATTTAATTTAAACTTTGAGGATGTTCATATAAGATATAATATTGTATTTATGAAATTTTTTAAGGTAGATAGAAGTTCTTTTGAAAGTCAAATGAGAAAGAGAATTTTATACTTTAAAGGTATAGCACTTAGATAGTAATTGAGAAAGAAAATCGAGTGAAATAAAATTGAGATATTTTAGTGCATTTGACTTCATGAATTTTCATAAGAATATTCATGGTTATTGAGTTAATTTTAATAATAGAAAAGAATTTGAGGATAGAGATTTGACTTAAGAAGAAGAAAAAAATTGTCTTGAGGAATTGAATCTAAATTTTAAAGGCTATGGAATTTGATAATTTTAAATTTATAAAATGATCTATTGTATAATTTTTATCACTAAAATTTACAGGAAACTAAGGTCAAAGTGGACTTGCATTTGAAATTTTGAGAATTTTAAGGAATATCGATGAATAAAATTTTCAAGGATTAGAATGGTTAAAGATTATTATTACTATTTGAATTTAGATTAAAGGCTTGAATAAAAATATAGGACGAGGCCTTTGAGAAAATTAGTCGGTAGATTCAAAGTTAAAAAGAATCGAGGATATAGTGGTTAAGGGAATAGTAATTAAGTTCTTGGCTTGATGGTCAAGGAGAACAATCTTTCAACATGATCTTGTAGCACCAGGAGGAGCGATAACAATTTATAGTTTCATGGTGGGGACGTTGCATAGGAAATCATTTAGGATTGATTGTTACTCGAGTTATTAGGAGAGACCGTAGTTGTAATGCCCCGCTCCGCACGAGGCATTTGGTTGGCTTGTTGGATGCTATCAGAATATTGAACCAAGACTTATATTGGAAATCAAGAGAATTGAGACTGATGTAGTCTCTTAGCTAGCTGAACAGTATGAGTATTGGATAGTGGCTCGCTGGTGGAGCTACGTTTAGGGGGAATGTGTGCAATCGGAACAGGAAGACCCTTTTATGCAAGTGAGTGGAACTGTTCTTCCTCCTCCTTACTTCTTCATGCTTAATAAAATGGAGTAATGTAATGCTATGAATTGTCCCTAAATGTCCCATATTTTAGTTGCTGAATAATGGAGATGCTTATGCTGAGAATTATTAAAATGTACACAACTCATGATCATTGATTTGTTGAACGAATCCCACTTGGACTGCTAATATGACTTGATGCATGAAATGAATTGATAACGTCCCTTCAGTTAATACTGCTTAAGCAATGAAATACTTGAGTAATGAGATGCTTCGTGAATGATACATGAGAAATGAACTGGTTATGCCATTAACACAAAGAACTGAATGAAACACTAGAATCATGTACCTTCTGCGTAACTGTTGTTGTTGCCTGTTTTCTTATAAGCAATGAAGGAAAAAATAATGTTCATATGAAATGAATGAAATGTTGCAGGTCCTGTTGAGATGAATGAAATATTGTTTGTTCCTCGTAGAAAGGAATGATATGAGAAATGTTGCAATGTTTGGTGCAATGAGAAATGATGAGACGTGGGATCATTGAGATCACCAAGTGAACAGGTGGAAATATTAGAAAGATGAGATAATGAATTGTTGCCTTTACTTATCTTAATATTTTATCATGCAACTTCGAACACGATCGAGTCAGACACGCATTCGCATGATCATGGGCAAACTTTTATACAAGGCATTATTTCCTCGAATGGTACCCACGGCGGTGGGATCGAATCGGCCTAGGAGGGAATCGGCGTGCTTTGGTGGCACGCGGTATTGGGACCTTCATTCGGGTTCGCAACCTGGTGAAGGGCACATCCCATATCCTATGAAGTCCTATATGGCAAAGTCCTTAAATGGTGCACAGCACCAGTGGTTATGTAGTCAGGATGCATGTTAATGAATATTTTGTGCAGACAGAGCAAGTATATCATATTATCCTGTATTCTTATGCAGGTATACGGAGTCGAATATCGGTAAGAAATTACTTAAATATGATATATGCAATATATGTTGGTTGAATTGTCTGCTTAATCATGTTAAACAAGATGATGTTATGATGTTGCCTTTAATGAGAACCCTATGACATTCTCAACATGTTAAATGCAATATGCTGGAGTGTTGCCTTGCTAAAAGAATAACTATAACATGTTTGGCTAATATTAACTCAACGACGCTTAAAAGATGCCTCTAAATGTACACTGTCAGAACTTGATAACACTGAGTATGTTTCATTGTTGCCTTTACCTAAGAAAGGAGATAACAAGTTTACATGCTTCACTATGTTTATTGCCCATGAACTGTAAACTGATGCTAGACCCCAAGTAGAAATATCATTCAAATAAATGCTTGCTTGACGAGTTAGTATTGGTTTCGGCAAGTGGGTTGGATTCTGCTCGTCAGTACATAGATGATGTACTGACCCACATTTTGAGGGCAGGTGCTCGTGCTTGGGATGTTCTGCACACGAAGATTGGCTTGATTGGTCCCGCGGCATCGAAGATTGTTGGGCATATAGAAGCTTTCCTTGTACAAGATGATGTCTTCTATTTATAAAGGGTATAATGTATGGAACATTGTAATCAGTTGTACCAGTGAGTTGTAAGCCAAGTCGATATATCGAGTTGTAATCCAATGTATCCAAGTATCAAATATAAGCTTTATAGCATTGTTTAGTTGGCTTCAATGTAAAGTGGGAAGTGTTGTAAGCATTTTATCCCAATACGAGTCTTGTATTGTTCTTCAATTATCAATAAAGAGAATAAAGTTCTATATATCTCTGTATGACTTCAAGTTATCCTTTTATCTCCGCTGCTATTAAGAAGTGATGTAATTCTATTCAATGAGAAAGATTATCCTCATTAACTTCATTTTATCTTCTTCTGCCGCTACGATGTGTTCCTATTTGAAGATAATCAATTATGTACCATCTTTGCCTTGTACAAGTGCAATACCAAACTTGTACGGCATCACGCCCAAGCGAGGACGATCGATTCCAAGAGACAAAATATGTGAATAAATGACTCTACGAATTGGGACATGACAAATTGGTATCAGAGAACGGTTTTACATCCTTGGTCTCTTTTTTGATTCATTTCAAATCAAAGTTGCATCGACGATTAACCAAAGTTGCTTCCGCGATCACTCAACGTTGCTTCCGCGATTAAATCAAAGATTGCTTCCGCGATTATGCTGTTATTGTTCTATAATCATCCTATGTTGTTCGTGTCTGAAAGTTCGTTGACCCTCTTGGCTGCTCACTGGATGTTCCATATAATAAGTCTATATACATTATGATGCCCTGAATGAATGATTGTTGTTGGTTTAGACACAAATAACCCAACAATGACTCAATGCCATAGTATGCTATATTGTGAATACTGTTTGGAATGTGGGAATGAAGAAAAGTGGCTACGTATGCTGTAACAAGTTGAGAATTGCATGTGACGTTGGAAAAGAATTGTGAATGGGGTAATTGATGGATGAGTTCAACGGAACTGGTGAATTAACTCGTGTGTGCTGGCTAGTACTTTTGAGACCCTAAGAATGTTGGCTTGTGATATTGAAACCCTGAGATGTTGGTTAAGTATTGTGATCATTATAGATCATGAATGTCCGGAATAGATTTGAGTTGGTATTGTTTAAGGATGGCTTCGTTTCTGAGTGGTATATTGCCTCTACCACCTTAGAACGAGCTATATGTTGACCCTTTCCATAGGATAGCAATGAGACTATTTGTGGGTACTGGGTAGTGCCGAAACTTAGCTGGGAGTCATGTATTGTTGCTAGATGACTTGAGTGTCCCTTGACGGTGATGTTATGCTGGATAGCGAGATTTCTAGAAATTGTAACGGGTGGCTTGGTTAGAAATTGTTTAGTCGAATGATGATTCAGACTAGTAAGACAGTTAGTATGGTATGGGTAAGTAGATTTGGCTAGAGAATATTGTGGCTTAAAACATCTGAATGTTGACTTCGATTGGTTGGATGCAAATCATATGTGGCTAATACAAAGTTGGTTGCTAAGCTGAAAGTTTTGGAAATATTGTCCATGACCCAAAGGAATATTAGAAAGCGGTGCCTTGATCCTAAGGTGCGATAGATGTTAACCCATCTGGATCGTCGAATGATAGAATCAAGTAAAGTTTGAGCTTGAGCTTGAGCTTGGCAAAATAGATAGTCGTTGCATAAGTGTATGTATGCTGAGGAATTTAAGTGTATCACATAATAACAAATAGTGACTCTGAATACTTGTGTTGCCTAGAGGATGGTTAATTGATACATGAATCATCGGATTAAATGGAATGAACTACTCGACCCTTGCGGTATGAGATTTTAAGAATGTCCATACAAGATTTTGATGGCTGAAAAATGAATGATATTTAGAATCATAAAATATGTTGGATAGTATCGGTAGATGGTATGATGTATATATGGCTGTCGGTTGGGATATAGATTGTTGGCTTATGACTTAGTGGTATGACTTTGTCATACGGACCGAATAGTATGGTTCCATAGTCCTGTTGCGACTAACGGAATCGATGACCCTTGAATAGTTAGCCTTGGCTTATGGGTTCGTGTGGGTACAAAGGAATTGGAATAAAAATTGGATCATTGGACATTTTACTTGATGGATTATTAGAGTGATGAGAATCGTATGTCGGGTCGGGATTTGATCGTAATGTTATTAGATCGATCTTAGTCAATCGTTGGGTAAGTCTAAAATGAGCCTCTGTGAAAATTATTTTCTTGAGAAAGACCCTGGATAGATAGACTTGACCCTAGCGACCGTGGGCTGCATGACCCATTGTTGGTATAGCTGACAATGGCGATTAATTGTTCAGACTAAGTTGAATCCCATAGGTTTGGATAGAGCTGCCTCGAACTATCGGTTGTCTGTTGGCCTAAGAATAAGAAATTTGTATGATCCCTAGTAGCCGTCCACTCTAGGGGAGTCACATGAATGATTAGGTTTAGCTGTCGGTATAGGTAACCATAGAGACTTGACCGAATAATAGGGTGACCATTGGCGACCGTAGGATAACCTTTTGGTATTGAACGAGAGATGGTGATGAGTATGACCTAAGAATGATATGTTGTAAGTATATGCTTCAATATGAACCTTAGAGATGTTTGACCCTTGAGGATTATGTGTCGGCCTATAGCGGGAACTGGAATCGTGGGATGAGACTTGAGTTGTATGTATCGAGTAGTGAATTATCCCATGAGAGAGAATTGACTGCTCATGACGGGAATGTTGGATCGGTATCAATAGTCGGTAGTTGGGTTAACCTTGACTGTTGCATAGAATTATACCCTTGGCTCGGGTAATCGATAGTGGGTGACGTCGGATTGTATCTTTTAGAAAAGATGAATTGTCTCGGTGAGAAATATTATTGGATTTGGGAAGGAATATGATTGCATGTTGTGAACTCTTGATATGCTTGGCTCTAAGTTAGACCCTTGACCGAATATTAGAAATATTATGCTTGGATAGAGAGCTTACCTAAGTTGTCCCTGATGTTAAGTGTTTCTGGCCTAGAAGATAGTGATTGTGGCAAGTGAATAAAATGAAAAGTCAATTGAAAGGATGCTAAGTCTGATTTGGAAAAGAGAGTTATACCGTGGCTTATCGAATCGCACTAACATGGAAGTTGGCTGAAGTACATATATTTTGGGGATGCCTAAAATATGTGTATGGATCCAGCCGAAGTGATAGGTTACGACTGAGACAACATTATAGGAAGAGTTTATCGCACTAGCGCGGACTTTGGCTGAAATGCATATATTTTGGGGACGCCTAAAATATGTGTATAGATCCAAACGAAGTGATATGTTGCAACCAAGATAGAAATGCATGAAAAATGTTGATGAACCAATCAGAAGTTGCAAGAATTTAGAAAAGAGAAAGATGGATTAAATCGTTGATGGATTAAGTGGTACAGTTTGATAGCCATTTCGAAATGGTCGAGTATGATGAAATAAATATTAAATTGAAGCTGAATGAGTAACTCGTTGTGACTAAGTGAATCTAGTAGATGAGTTGTTTCCTTAAGTTTCGAGGACAAAACTTTTTATGAGTGGTATATTATGTAATGTCCCGCTCCGCACGAGGCATTTGGTTGGCTTGTTGGATGCTATCAGAATGTTAAACCGAGACTTATGTTGAAGATCAAGAGAATTGAGACTGATACAGTCTCTTAGCTAGCTAAACAGTATGAGTATTGGATCGTGGCTCGCTGGTGGAGCTACGTTTAGGGGGAATGTGTGCAATCGGAACAGAAAGACCCTTTTATGCAAGTGAATGGAACTGTCCTTCCTCCTCCTTACTCCTTTATGCTTAATAAAATGGAGTAACGTGATGCTATGAATTGTCCGTAAATGTCCCATGTTTTAGTTGCTGAATAATGGAGATGCTTACACTGAGAATTATTGAAATGTACAACTCATGATCATTGATTTGTTGAACGAATCCTACTTGAACTGCTAATGTAACTTGATGCTTGAAATGAATTGATAACGTCCCTTCTGTTAATACTGCTTAAGCAATGAAATACTTGAGTAATGAGAGTTGCTACGTGAATGATACATGAGAAATGAACTGGTTATGCCATTAACACAAAGAACTGAATAAAACACTAGAATCATATACCTTCTGCGTAACTGTTGTTGCATGTTTCTTTATAAGCAACGAAGGAAAGAATAAAGTTTCTATGAAATGAATGAAATGCTGCAGGTCCTATTGAGATGAATGAAATATTGTTTGTTCCTCTTATAAAGGAATGATATGAGAAATGTTGTAATGTTTGGTGCAATGAGAAATGATGAGGCTTGGGATCATTGAGATCACCAAGTAAACAGGTGGAAATATTGGAAAGATGAGATAATAAACTGTTGCCTTTACTTATCTTAATATTTTATTATGCGACTTCGAACACGATCGAGTCGGACACGCATTCGCATGACCATGGGCAAACTTGTATACAAGGTATTATTTTCTCAAATGGTACCCGCAATGATGGGATCGAGTCGGCCTAAAAGGGAATCGGCATGCTTTGGTGGCACGCGGTATTAGAAACTTCATTCGGGTTCGCAACCTGGTGAAGGGCACATCCTATACCCTATGAAGTCCTATATGGCAAAGTCCTTAAATGGTGCACAGCACCAGTGGTCATGTAGTCAGGATGCATGCTAATGAAGGTTTTGTACAGACAGAGTAAGTATATCATATTAACATGTATTCTTATGCAGGTATACGAAGTCGGATATCGGTAAGAAATTACTTAAATGTGATATATGCAATATATGTTGGTTGAATTGTCTCCTTAATTATGCTAAACAAGACGATGTTATGATGTTGCCTTTAATTAGAACTCTATGACATGCTCAACATGTTAAATACAATATGCTGGAGTGTTTCCTTGCTAAAAGAATACCTATAACATGTTTTGCTAATGTTAACTCAACGACGCTTAAAAGATGCCTCTAAATGTACACTGTCAGAACTTGATAACACTAAGTATGTTTTATTGTTGCCTTTACCTAAGAAAGGAGATATCAAGTTTACATGCTTTACTATGATTATTGCCCATGAATTGTAAACTGATGCTAGACCCCAAGTAGAAAGATCATTCAAATAAATGCTTGCTTGACCAATTAGTGTTGGTTTAGGCGAGTGGATTGGATTCTGCTCGCCAGTACATAGATGATGTACTGACCCACGTTTTGTGGGCAGGTGCTCGTGCTTGGGATGTTCTGCACACGAAATTTGGCTTGATTGGTCCCGCGGCATCGAAGATTGTTGGGCATACAGAAGCTCTTTTTGTACAAGATGATGTCTTCTGTTTATAAAGGGCATAATGTATGGAACATTGTAGTCAGTTGTATCAGTGAGTTGTAAGCCAAGTCAGTATATCGAGTTGTAATCCAATGTATCCAAGTATCAAATGTAAGCTTTATAGCATTGTTCAGTTGGCTTCAATGTAAAGTGGGAAGTGTTGTAAGCATTTTATCCCAATACGAGTCTTGTACTGTTCTTCAATTATCAATAAAGAGAATAAAGTTCTATATATCTTTGTGTGACTTCAAGTTATCCTATTATCTTCGTTGCTATTAATAAGTGATGTATTTCTATTCAATGAGAAAGATTATCCTTATTAACTTTATTTATCTGCTTCTGCCGCTATGATGTGTTCCTATTTGAAGATAATCAATTATGTACCATCTTTGCCTTGTACAAGTGCAATACCACACTTATACGGCATCACGTCCAAGCGAGGACGATCGATTCCAAGAGATAAAATATGTGAATAAATGACTCTACGAATCGGGGCGTGACAGTAGTGACGTACGTAATATACCCTCAGAACTATTCCTAGTTACGTTAGCATGGTTCTTCGTTAGTAAGCATTATTTTGAATTTCTAGGATAATGCTTAGAAATTTAAAATATTTTGAAGTCGTTCTACCATACATCCCCTGGAAAAGGATGTATCGATACATCCAAAATTTGGACCGTTGGATGTTGATCCAATGGTTCGGATTGAATAATAGAGTAGAAACATCATTTAATGCTGATTTAGACTGTTGACCTGTTGGTAACTTGCTTTAGCAGGTCATTTTTCACTTTAATTTTTTCAATGAACACCCTAAATTAACTCATATTTACTCTCTCTTTCGTCCATCCAATTTAATATTTTGTACATCAACGTATAAATTTTGTAATTTTTTTTTGTTACAGACCGTGGTGGTGGTGGCCGTGGTAGTGGTGGAAAGAGAAACGGAGATGAAGAAGGAAATAAAAATCGGTCCGGATCACGTCGAACGTCGTCGAGCCCTCCTAGAACAACGAGGAGTACCAGCAGCGCCGAGAAGAATCGGTTCGGTTTGCGTCGGACGTCGTCGAAACCTCCTCGAACAAGAAGAAGTACCAGCAGCGCCGCTCTAATTTTATTGTCCATACCATTGTCAGAAATCTTATTTTTCATCTAATAATTTAATATTTTGTTAATAAAGCTACATGTCATGGTGGTGGTGATGAACTGAGGAAACCTGCTTCTGAGGTCGGACGGATCATCTGCTCACATATTTTTAAAAAAAATCTGTATTGATCGGACGAAATATTTTTTACTTTTCTAATGATAATATTTTCGAAGAGAATATTTTTTTTGGACGGTGAATGGCCATTCTCTTTGTTTTTAACACGGAGAATGGCCATTCTCTTTGCTTTTAACACGACGAATGGACGGAGAATGGCCATTCTCTTTGCTTTTAACACGACGAATGGACGGAGAATGGCCATTCTCTTCGCTTTTAACACGAAGAATGGCCATTCTCAAGGAGAATGGCCATTCTCCGTTCCTTTAACATGGAGAATGGCTATTCTCCGTTCTTTGAAAACAGAGAATGGACACTCTCTGTGCTTTTAACAAAATATGGTACATTTAGGACTGGAAATGTTCAAGTATCTCATATTTTTTTCACCAAATATATACAGTATTTTTAATATCATTTACCAAAGTATATTCATTTAATATTAAATCATGTTCAAGAAAATCTGAATATCATTTTATCAGGCTTCCACTGTTTGGCTGCACAAAATTTCTTGCGAGTGTTTGAATATAATTAACCTACTATCCAAGAAAATTTTTCTTACATTACATTATGCATTACACTGGCATCGAATTCATACTGATGGCAATAAAAAAGGATGAACCGACAGGATTACAATTTTGCTTCAGCAATAACAAGGGATGAACAGGCAGGATTACAATTTTGCTTCAGCAATAACAAGGGATGAACAGGCAGGATTACATTATGCATTAAACTGGCATCGAATTCATACTGATGGCATCGATGTAATATTTTTTTATAGAAAGCAGAACACATTAAAATCAAATAAAGTTTTAGTGATCCCAGGAATGCATCTGTAATAAGGCCATCTGTAAACCCTATAAATGCACCCAGGACTCATAAAATCTGTAAAGGGCATCTGCAAATCAAAGGAATACACCAAAATATCAATATCATCTGTGAAGGCCAACTGCAAATCAATTAAACGCTTCAACCAAAAAATTATAATCAAATTAAGTATACTTCATTCCAAGTCCAATAAACTGCATAATCCACGTTACAGTAATCTGCCCAATCCATGTTAGTAATTCAACATAGAACCTGCATAATTCATAATACAATAATCCAAATAAATATCAACCTACTATAAATTCAAGACCATATTACATTTTCCAAACAAATTATGAACTATGCACTTAGTACAAGCGAAAAGTTTAGTCTTACAATATTTCAAAAACAAAATTTAGTTACACCGCCAAGACCAACAAATATTCAGAACCATATTACAATTCAAATATTACTTCCAAATTGAAATAAAAGCTTCAAAACTCAAAAGATGAATCTTCATAGCCATGTCCATCTTCTTCTTCATCTTTTTTTTCTTCTTCTTCCTCAAAATGTCCTTCACCTACACCTTGAGGGACGGAATAAGAAAAATTATAGTCAGTATGGACTCACTGTATACATAGAAATGACATCCGGTAACATAAATAGAAGTATCAAAGTGATGGCTAGCATTAAAGTGTCAATGTGCATAGTGTGTATTTTTATATAAGAGTTTGGGCTAGCCCCATTTACCTTCTTCACGAGGGAAGAGAAATCTTATTCTTGGTCAGCAAATTCAACCTCTATCTGGTTAATCTTAGCCAGAATCAATTTCTGGTTGTCGGATATAGTCTTCATCTCTTTGAAGACATTCTCAAAGTTTGCAGCAACAAAATTGTATAGATCATCAACCCTGTCCTTAGTGTTTTTGATTCCATAGGTTGATGTTTTTCCAGATGTTGATAGTTTGCTTGCAGCTGCTGCCCATTTGTAACACCCAGTTTTCCAGATAAGGGTAATTTTAAAATTTTGTAATTATAATTATTATTTATTGATAATTATTTCATATTATAATTTTTGGTGATTTTTAATCATTTTTAAACTATTTAAAATTATGACTTGTGATTTTGACATTTTACTATTGTTTGGTTTTAATTTCGAGGAATTTATCACCCCCAGTTTTCAGGAACAGGAGTATTTTTGTCATTTTGTATTTTTGAAATATTTTTGAAATTAATTTTTTATTTATGATATTGTTTTGGGGTTATTTGAGTCGGGTTCGAATTTCAGCTCAATCCGACTTAAAACGGGGACCCGGGGGTAGTGTTGACTTTAGTGGACCCACACATTAGTTAGTCATGGCCCACATGATAGAAATATTTTAGTTAGAGGTTAGACTAATTATTATGGATAAGGTTAGTGTGATTAGAGACTTTAGAATGACTAATTTAGCCCCAACCAATTAGCCATTTCCTAATACTAATAGAATAGATTAGTGGGGCATTTTGGACCTTACCATAATAGGACAAATAGCCCCATATGGCCAGCCACTTTGGGAGAGGATAGGCTCAAGTTCATTTCATTATTCTCATCCACACTATCTCTCTTGTTCTTCTCTAAATTCCTAGAGAGCAATCCCTAGCAATTTCTCCACCAAATCCTTCCATTTCACCACCAAATCTTCTTCTTTCCTTCTCCATTCTAGCCAAGGAGGAAGCTACCCAAGTTTGGGAGGATTCGGAGCTCGTTCGTGTCCTTTTGGAATCTCTACGTGTCGGTATCGCTCCGGGAAGGCTTTTCTTCGATTCGATCTACCGGGAGGTATAAATCCCTTCTCCTTTTTATTTTCTTATGCATATAGGTCTATTTTGAACCCATAGGGATGATCCCCATGATTGTATCTCCATTTGTGTCCATTTTGTGTCCATTTGGAGGTCATAGGAGTGTCCTTTGTGTTGTGGTTGTGTCCATGTGGGAAAACCCCAAATTTGGACACACTATGTGTTGTTGTTATGTATGAATGAATTATTACATGTTTAATCTCATATTTTTGTATTGGAGATGTGTTCTATAGTGTCTCATATATATATTAGTGTAGAGAGTGAGTTCTTGATATATTATGTTATATACTTGTGTTCTTTTGTCTCAAACTACCCAAATTCGTCATAATTTTTATCCACATTTTTAGTAGCAATAGCAACTTAGAAATGTCATAACTTTTAGCTTAAAACTCCGATTTATCTTCCGTTTTTTTTAAAAGAACCGTATCGAAGTTAGCTTTCCAAATATATATATTTTAATAAGCCAAATTCTTTCTGTAACTTTCTGTAGAATTATTTGAGTGTCAGCTGTACGAAAGACAAATGCGTTTCGATATTTTTGCGATTCCGGGAGCTTTCGGACACGAAAATGCGATCCGTTTGAAGTTTCGGAAAGCTAACATGAAGTACTACAACATACTTTAATCCTAGAATTTAGTGAATGCCCAATTGGTACAGTATTGGTTTTAAGTAAAAGAGTGACTATACGATATATGCATTTTGTGTAACCTATGAGCCTATGTAGTATGGATATTAAATGAATATAGAGTATGTAATGCATGATATGTTAGATGAATGAAATGATATATATATGATATATATCCTATTTACATTAATGTATATATATGGTTGAATGCAAGCATGTAGAAATGCAATTAATGTAATATATGTAAGCAATGCATAAATGCATGAATGAAAGAATGATATACAATGCATGCATGAAAGTATATAATGAATGCTAGATATAAATGCAAGGTATATATGTAATGATAGATATGAATGCATAATGTATAAATATTGTAAATACAATATCAGATTTCATATGTAGACATAGAACCAATGCATAGCTGATATTTAGATTGAATGTTAGTTCATTTTAGGTTGTTCGAACACTGAACTGTCCATGTAAGCATATATACCTTCCTTTTCCTATTGCCAAGCTAATTTTAGTTTTCAATATAGTGGAATGTCTATGAATGTAATGTTAACCTTCAACCCCTTAATTCGAAATGTTAGTTAATTTCAGTATTAGACAATGCATGAGCTGTATGCATATGGGATGTTGGCTTAATGGCAGATTTCAGATAACATGGTTCATTTTATGTGGTTAGTTACACCAGTTTAGGGGATAGCTCACTTTAGTTTATATGTAAATGTGAAACTAAACTGAGAATGAACTTCACCCTCTGCACAAGGACACCCCACTCTATATCAACCACCACGCCATGTAACCCTTCTCTAAATGATTGCTATAATATATATAGATTTATGCAAAGTATAGATGCATGTTAGTTATAACTTAAATAGTCTCTACTCTAATGTATATAGATGTATACTTGTAGCCATGCATGTTAAGTATAATACATGTGTAATGTAGATGGGTTAGCTTTGTGCCATGTGTAGTGTAAACTCATAACTAGTGTTGATTTCTCTTTTCATGTACACCTCCATGTTCACACACACACATAGCTTTACATGTTAGTTCTTTTCTCTTATATATATATATATATATATAATGTTGAATATGCATGAATGTGATGTATCTTGATATGTGACTTGTGTTGGCTTGTATAGCCTTGGATTTGTATGGTGTGTACTAGCTAGGGTAGACTGGTTAGGCCTAGTGAGACTTTATTGAGTCTATGTTGACCCAGTTGACCTAGCTTTGACTAGATAGTTGACTAGAGTTGACCAAGTGTTGACTTTAGCCTAGTTTGACCTAGACAGCATGTAGATGCATTGTAGCAGTCTATTTTCTTATTTTAGACATGTTGTAACTTGTGTTGCTCTGATTAGGAGACAGACATCTCTCCTCAGGCAGTACATTTACTTCAGACATTCAGATACGAGGCGAGTACATTCTCTGACCGTTTCATACTTGCCTGGATTTACATTCTTGCTCTAGATTACTGTACTTGATGCTGACACGATTGTTATCACGGATTGGTACTATAAGGATCTTCTTTTGGGATGTTATCCCCTTGTATTCACTAGATACATATTGTGATGTGCGTTTCACTTTCATATTGTATTTACTGAATACCTATATCCTTGTACACTCATTGTGCATATTGTACTCTCATTATCACATGAGTTCCAGGGATAGACCATTGTACACTATTGTATAACATTGTACAACTATTGTATAACATTGTACATCTATTGTATAATATTGTACATCCATTGTATAACATTGTACACTATTGTGCAAGATAACGTAACTGGAGTGGATCCTTGTGTATTGATTTGGGGAGGGGGAGTAGAATTGGTTATGTAATCAAATCCTATTGTACAAGATTGTATAACTATTGTATATATCTATTGTACACCCACGTACAATGGAGTTACCATTGTATTTTCCTAGACCGTTTATATAACCATATTGTACTCTAAATCACAGTAGGCTTACAGTTCTTACTTATCATATTTAGATATTTCCTGTTATCAAATCTCTACTGTTTTTCATACACTTCTTTCTTTCAGCGTTTCATGTACCTTACTCTATTGTATGCTTCATATTTTCTAACATGATATGAACTGCGTGAGATGTTTTGTGCTCGCTCCCGTCCTGACTGGACCTGTTAAAATTTTACAGAGGATGATGAGGAACCCTAGACCCTTACTTGGAGTTTGCTTAGTTGACACTCGCGACCTGGACCCCTGGGGAGGTTCAGGCAGCTGCTCAGGATGATACCTTGTATAGTGTAGATAGCTTAGATTGTTCCTTCTTTTCATGCTTAGCTGTTGTCTTTATTTTCAGAGTTGTATATTTTAGAGATGATGAGACTTGTATTCCATTTCTGCTGTACCTCAGTTGAGGATTTCTTATCTATTTCTATCGTGCTACATTCTACCTTAGATTATGATTGAGTTGTACCTCGGTGTTGGCCTCCTTCTGGAGAGTATATTTCATGTTATGTAGTTATAGTTCATAACCTAGAACAGCGTTCTACCCCCGACACTGCGGCATAGGCTGGGCGTTGTTACGTTCTCGTACCCTCACGATGGGTGCGGGTCGTGACACATTTTTTAGTGGTGGCCCATGCAGGTCGAATTTATGTAGTGGTATTCGAACTAGAGTATCACTACAGCCTGCAGTAGGATTAGGATATTTTGGAGGTACTCAATCACATTAGGAAAAACTCTTAATCAGATTCCTTTTTGTCAAAAATTGTTGCTTATTGACTTCCCTTGAATATAAACTGTCCTCCTTTGAATTTTTTGCTTCATTCTCAGAAATTGCTTCTTGTTTGATCAGTTTTCATGATGGTTATGAAGACACGATCTCATCGCTTCGGTTCGGAGGATACTATCGAGAGGCTGGCCACCTCTCGTCCTGTTCATCAGGGCCTCGAGACCGCAGCTTCTATTTTGCCGACTCAGGTTGGCGTTTCTGCTACATTAGAGGTGCACCTTTATCTGTACAGAGATTTTCTCCCGTCATTTCTGATTTCTCTCAGCATCGGTGATTCATGCAGCATCAGCTGCAGACCAGGGAAAACTAGCAGGGCGAGCTATCGTCAGGACAGTCAAGGATGTACAGACCATTGGAGATCTTGCTGCAAGTTCCGTTCTTCTCAATTCCATTCCCGTAATTGTCTTTTATAATTACCTTAAAATCCGATTCCATCTGTTCCTTGTTGATTGATTAATTTTGTCATGTTACTCTTTTGTTGTGTTTGTTTTTTCTTCTGAGAAAATCATATGGGCTAGGTCGCCTAAATCATAGAATCTAGAATCCTCGATAGTCATGTTAGTTGGCATAGTGAGGACATGTAGTCAGATTTTGGATGTATTCTCGGGTATGGGAATTTAAGGTTTTTGCCGTCGCATGCGGCAGTGCGAAAATTTTAAATACCATGAACCTAGAGGTACGTACCTTAGTCAAGGACTCTGTGATTATCGTAGCCTTGCTCACTAGCATGATGAAGACTCTGGACAACATGATTTTGGACAGACGCATATGATTAACAGATTGTATCTTGAGAAGGTTTAAACATCATACCCTTTTGATTGTTATAAATGACTTAGGAGTAGGGATATTTAGTTTTGTAGAGCTTATTCATAGGTAGTTCCTTCATAGTATAATGGTATGATGACTTATAGAGTGTCTGTACCCTAGAGGTGATAGTTAGCATTGGTGTTAGAATAGTAACCCATCGCAGATAATTCTCCTGTTATCTATAATACCAACCAGTTACACATAAGATGTTAGTATGCCTTACATCATTGATAATTATTACTACTTTTTCTTACCTTTTCCAGTGAGGCACCCATGACCAGAGCCTGCCTTTGAGTATAGTTGTAGTTTCACCTAAGACCGAGAGGTCTATTTGCATAGATAGATTGCAGATGATATTGGCATATGGGATATAGGTTAGTTGGTATCTATAGGCCATTGTTGTATAGGGTTATAAACATGTTGTTTAGCCTATACTTGGTTCAGTTTTCCATTTTAGTTAAGTTTCCTTCGTATTGAGTTCCTTTGTGTTGATCACCTTTATAGGCAGTGTGCAGACCCTTCACTAGATACCATGTCCCCTTGATTCAGACCATTCATCCTTAGCCTAGTTCTAAGCATTGTTTCAGACCCTTATAAGTTTAGTCTGCCTTAACCCTTGGTTGATCAGTCATGTATATATATATATGATATACTTAGGATATATGTGATGGGTTGTTGTTCTTGAGCATATATATATATATGTGGTATTTGGTATTCATGTGCTTAGCTTGTAGGTATTTAGTTATAGGTGACTTGATAGGATTGGGAAGTTAAGAGCTAGTCTATTATAGAGTTTCTTTTTTGCTAAATTCTAGTTGCCAACACCTAAATAGCTAGCATAGGTAAAACCCTAAGAAGTTGACCAGTTGATGACCAAGTACTTGGATGTTGAGAAATTGACTAGTGATTGACCCTTGACTATGTTTGACCTAGAAGGGGGTACGATCATCTTAATTTCGAGGACGAAATTTTTATAAGGTGGGTAGGATTGTAACACCCAGTTTTCCAGATGAGAGTAATTTTGAAATTTGTAATTATAATTATTATTTATTGATAATTATTTCATATTATGATTTTTGGTGATTTTTAATCATTTTTTAAACTATTTAAAATTATGACTTGTAATTTTGACATTTTACTATTGTTTGGTTTTAATTTCGAGAAATTTATCACCCCCAGTTTTCAGGAACAGGAGTATTTTTGCCATTTTGTATTTTTGAAATATTTTTGAAATTAATTTTATTATTTATGATATTGTTTTGGGGTTATTTGAGTCGGGTTCGAATTTCAGCTCAATCCGACTTGAAACGGGGACCCGGGGGTAGTGTTGACTTTAGTGGACCCACACATTAGTTAGCCATGGCCCACATGATAGAAATATTTTAGTTAGAGGTTAGACTAATTATTATGGATAAGGTTAGTATGATTAGAGACTTTAGAATGACTAATTTAGCCCCAACCAATTAGTCCTTTCCTAATACTAATAGAATAGGTTAGTGGGGGCATTTTGGACCTTACCATAATAGGACAAATAGCCCCATATGGCCAGCCACTTTGGGAGAGGATAGGCTCAAGTTCATTTGATTATTCTCATCCACACTCTCTCTCTTGTTCTTCCCCAAATTCCTAGAGAGCAATCCCTAGCAATTTCTCCACCAAATCCTTCCATTTCACCACCAAATCTTCTTCTTTCCTTCTCCATTCTAGCCAAGGAGGAAGCTACCCAAGTTTGGGAGGATTCGGAGCTCGTTCGTGTCCTTTTGGAATCTCTACGTGTCGGTGTCGCTCCGGGAAGGCTTTTCTTCGATTCGATCTACCGGGAGGTATAAATCCCTTCTCCTTTTCATTTTCTCATGCATATAGGTCTATTTTGAACCCATAGGGATGATCCCCATGGTTGTATCTCCATTTGTGTCCATTTCGTGTCCATTTGGAGGTCATAGGAGTGTCCTTTGTGTTGTGGTTGTGTCCATGTGGGAAAATCCCAAATTTGGACACACTATGTGTTGTTGTTATGTATGAATGAATTATTACATGTTTAATCTCATATTTTTGTATTGGAGATGTGTTCTATAGTGTCTCATATATATATTAGTGTAGAGAGTGAGTTCTTGATATATTATGTTATATACGTGTATTCTTTTGTCTCAAACTACCCAAATTCGTCATAATTTTTATCCACGTTTTTAGTAGCAATAGCAACTTAGAAATATCATAACTTTTAGCTTAAAACTCCGATTTATCTTCTGTTTTTTTTAAAAGAACCGTATCGAAGTTAGATTTCCAAGTATATATTTTAATAAGCCAAATTCTTTCTGTAAATTTCTGTAGAATTATTTGAGTGTCAGCTGTACGAAAGACGAACGCGTTTCGGTATTTTCGCGATTCCGGGAGCTTCCGGACACGAAAATGCGATCCGTTTGAAGTTTCGAAAACCTAACATGAAGTAATACAACATACTTTAATCCTAGAATTTAGTGAATGCCCAATTGGTACAGTATTGGTTTTAAGTAAAGAGTAACTATACGATATATGCATTTTGTGTAACCTATGAGCCTATGTAGTATGGATATTAAATGAATATAGAGTATATAATACATGATATGTTAGATGAATGAAATGATATATATATGATATATATCCTATTTACATTAATGTATATATATGGTTGAATACAAGCATGTAGGAATGCAATTAATGTAATATATGTAAGCAATGCATAAATGCATGAATGAAAGAATGATATACAATGCATGCATGAAATAATATAATGAATGCTAGATATAAATGCAAGGTATATATGTAATGATAGATATGAATGCATAATGTATAAATATTGTAAATGCAATATCAGATTTCATATGTAGACATAGAACCAATGCATAGCTGATATTTAGATTGAATGTTAGTTCATTTTAGGTTGTTCGAACACTGAACTGTCCATGTAAGCATATATACTTTCCTTTTCCTATTGCCAAGCCAATTTTAGTTTTCACTATAGTGGAATGTCTATGAATGTAATGTTAACCTTCAACCCCTTAATTTGAAATGTTAGTTAATTTCAGTATTAGACAATGCATGAGCTGTATGCATATGGGATGTTGGCTTAATGGCAGATTTCAGATAACATGGTTCATTTTATGTGGTTAGTTACACCAGTTTAGGGGATAGCTCACTTTAGTTTATATGTAAATGTGGAACTAAACTGAGAATGAACTTCACCCTCTGCACAAGGACACCCCACTCTATATCAACCACCACGCCATATAACCTTTCTCTAAATGATTGCTATAATATATATAGATTTATGTAAAGTATAGATGCATGTTAGTTATAACTTAAATAGTCTCTACTCTAATGTATATAGATGTATACTTGTAGCCATGCATGTTAAGTATAATACATGTGTAATGTAGATGGGTTAGCTTTGTGCCATGTGTAGTGTAAACTCATAACTATTGTTGATTTCTCTTTTCATGTACACCTCCATGTTCACACACACACACACATAGCTTTACATGTTAGTTCTTTTCTCTTATATATATTTATAATGTTGAATATGCATGAATGTGATGTATCTTGATATGTGACTTGTGTTGGCTTGTATAGCCTTGGATTTGTATGGTGTGTACTAGCTAGGGTAGACTGGTTAGGCCTAGTGAGACTTCATTGAGTCTATGTTGACCCAGTTGACCTAGCTTTGACTAGATAGTTGACTAGAGTTGACCAAGTGTTGACTTTAGCCTAGTTTGACCTAGACAGCATGTAGATGCATTGTAGCAGTCTATTTCCTTATTTTAGACATGTTGTAACTTGTGTTGCTCTGATTAGGAGACAGACACCTCTCCTTAGGCAGTACATTTACTTCAGACATTCAGATACGAGGTGAGTACATTCTCTGACCGTTTCATACTTGTCTGGATTTACATTCTTACTCTAGATTACTGTACTTAATGCTGACACAATTGTTATCACGGATTGGTACTATAAGGATCTTCTTTTGGGATATTATCCCCTTGTATTCACTAGATACATATTGTGATGTGCGTTTCACTTCCATATTGTATTTACTGAATACCTATATCCTTGTACACTCATTGTGCAAATTGTACTCTCATTATCACATGAGTTCCAGGGATAGACCATTGTACACTATTGTATAACATTGTACAACTATTGTATAACATTGTACACCTATTGTATAATATTGTACATCTATTGTATAATATTGTACACTATTGTGCAAGATAACGTAACTGGAGTGGATCCTTGTGTATTGATTTGGGCAGGAGGAGTAGAATTGGTTATGTAATCAAATCCTATTGTACAAGATTGTATAACTATTGTATATGTCTATTGTACATCCACGTACAATGGAGTTACCATTGCATTTTCCTAGACCGTTTACATAACCATATTGTACTCTAAATCACAGTAGCTTACAGTTTTTACTTATCATATTTAGATATTTCCTGTTATCAAATCTCTACTGTTTTTCATACACTTCTTTCTTTCAGCGTTTTATGTACCTTACTCTATTGCATGCTTCATATTTTCTAACATGATATAAATTGCGTGAGATGTTTTGTGCTCGTTCCCGTCCTGACTGGACCTGTTGAAAATTTTACAGAGGATGATGAGGAACCCTACACCCTTACTTGGAGTTTGCTTAGTTGACACTCGCGACCTGGACCCCTGGGGAGGTTCAGGCAGCTGCTCAGGATGATACCTTGTATAGTGTAGATAGCTTAGATTGTTCCTTCTTTTCATGCTTAGCTGTTGTCTTTATTTTCAGAGTTGTATATTTTAGAGATGATGAGACTTGTATTCCATTTCTGTTGTACCTCAGTTGAGGATTTCTTATCTATTTCCATCGTGCTACATTCTACCTTAGATTGTGATTGAGTTGTACCTCGGTGTTGGCCTCCTTCTGGAGAGTATATTTCATGTTATGTAGTTATAGTTCATGACCTAGAACAGCGTTCTACCCCGACACTGCGGCGTAGGCTGGGCGTTGTTATGTTCTCGTACCCTCATGATGGGTACGGGTCGTGACACCATTTTTGAAACATTCGAGTGAAGGTTAGTTTTCTCATGGGGCCTTTGTTTTTAATATAAACATCCCCTGCTAAGCTTTGGACAGAATGTTTACTAGCCATCGAGCATATAAATCCTTCGAAAGGGAGAGCTGTCCTTGCAGTTGATTTTTCCACGAGATACATCATTCTACTGAACATGTAGGAACTTATATCCATCCTATTTTTCTTCCCCATAAAATAAAGAAATTTTACTCTCTGATACAGGATGGATGGAAAACTCATGTCCAGTAGGGTTGAGTGTTTGAGATACGTAGGCATGCAATAATTTATACAAAGTTTTTAACTGATCTTTGTATACATTTTGAGGGGTCATGGCACCCACTGATACACTTGTAATCTCATGAATTACATCCCTCATGAAAACATTATCAATATCTTTCATATCAAACTCAGGAACTGGATCAAATCCATAAAATTCGTTGATGACAACAGCATTTACCCTAATCAGTTTTCCTCTCAGAAACACCAGTTGTTGATCCTCATCTTTTTCTTTAATTTCAGCCGGAAGATTTGAGTAAAATTCTCTTACTATTGTTTGGAAGATTTTTTCAAGACAGGATTTGTTCAGTTTCGCCAATTGATAGAATTTTAATATATCCAGGAAAGCTTCGTCTTCGACATCATCCATCTTAATTGATCTTTCAGGCATAACAGCCTTTTTCTTGAAATATTTATTGTAAATCTTCTTAGATTTAGAGTCTTTAAAATTTTATACCTCCTCTCCATCCTGGAACTTATTTGATGATTGCTCTTCCTCTTCATTTTCCTCTTCTGATGAGGATTCAAAATCCTCAGAGTACGCTGATGACTCTGTATCCGTTGCCACCTTAGCCTTCGCTTGAATACGCCTTCGATCTTCATAAGTTGAGTCTTCCGACGACTCTGTATCGAAGATAGATTTTCCGGTCTTTGTCGAGCAATGAGTTTTTAGCCTTTTTTGCAGGTGGCTTGGCTGCCACCTCTGCTTTCATCGTCGCTGCTGCAGCCGCTGCTTCCGCCTCTGCCCTTTCGGCCTCTGCCCTAGCGACCATAATCTTGGTTTTCGTCGCCCTTGCAAGTTCTGCCCTTCGGGCCTGTATCGCATCCCTTTGTGGATTCTTTCCCTTCGGAGATGGTCGTTGTTTCTTCGGCGGCATTTGATTAGAAGAGGGTTTGGGAGAACGAAGAGGGTTTGAGAGAAGAAGAGGAAAAATTCGACCGTCTTTATATGATCTTGGGAAGTGGAAAAAAATAGAATAGTTTTGAGTCTTAAATTAAATTTATTACTAGTATAAGACGGTCGAATTTATTACTATTAAATTTTAAAAACTTTCCAAAATTATATTTATTAATATTATTACTAGTATATATCCATGTGAAATGACTACATAAACCTTTGGGATTTTGAGACCCAAATTTTCAAAACTACTTTCCAAAATTAAATTTATTACTATTATTACTAGTATATATCCTCGTGTTCCGTATAAATTATTGAAAAATTTGGCACAAAAAACGGATGTATCGATACATCCCAAATCTGGACCATTGTAATTTAACAAGGAGAATGTCATTCTCCGTTTCAAATTAAACGGAGAATAGCATTCTCAATCGTTTTAATACTGGGAACGGCATTCTCCGTGTAATTCAACACAGAGAATCATTCTCCGTTTCAAATGAAACGGAGAATATATTCTCCGTTTAAATTAAAACGGAGAATGAACATTCTAATGTGTTTTTAACACTGGGAATGTTATTCTCCGTTTAAATTAAAACGGAGAATGAACATTCTATTTTGTTGTTGACAACATATTTAAGAATGTGAAGTTTCTAATCTCAAAATTTCTATTTTTCGAATATTTGATTAAATTTTTGAACGTATTTTTTTGCATTGAGCCGTTATATACTCGTATTTTTGCCATCCCGAATATTTCACGTTTGACGACTTAGTAAGAAGACTGTGTACTTAAAATTGAAACCCTCAAAGTTGTCCTCTAGTTTACTTTGTAATCATATTTAAGATGAATTTGACGATAAGATTGACGCTGGCAGCATAATCAATTCTATGACGTAACAAGTCATTGATGGGGATATCGTCGCTGATATATGGATTTGATGTAACAAGATTTGTTAATTGAAAAATAGATAAAATAGTTAGTCGCTTATAGCCGAAACCAAATTGAGTTAACAAAATATTATGTTGCATTAAATCCCAGCTTCGTCATCGGAACATTCTCCGGCGAAGGATACAAGAGGAGAAAAAAAACTATAAAAAACTAAAAAAATAGAAAAATAAGGGGTCTACCCATCACTAGCCTCGTGGAGGATCTCCGTAAAGTCCTGCAGGGTGCGCACACCCGCCCTATGGAACAGGCGGCACAACCCTTCCCTCTTCTCCAGAGAAGCCCGTTCCTCCGGAGTGATCGACAACAGGTCAAAGTTGGGCGCGGGATGAAGAGGTCGAGTGATGACCTCCATTGACAACCCGCAGGAGGTCAAAAAGTTTGCAGCTTCTGCCAGCCAGTCATGGGCCAGAGGCGGCGCAGAGGGTGCTCCATGCGGAGAGGCTCGGCGATGACTGGAAGAAGACTCTGAACATGGTTCCCAACCAGATGATCTTTTTGGAGCCATGTTAAATGTGCAACCTACTCAAATGAATGGGGACCCCTATGTATATATATACACGTTCCTAATCGACTCTTCTTATTCCTTATTGGAAGTTGGGGATATTCAATTTCTTATTCCTTATTGGAAGTTGGGGATATTCAATGACCTCCAGTAACTCTTCTTATTCCAAGCTTAGTTGGTTGTGCTATTTAGCTTTTACATGGAAGGCCTAGGTTCGAGTCTGGTGTGTGGGTTCTATAATTTTTCTATTATTAACATTTCTTGGGTGCTATTATATGCTTTTAACTTAGTATGGAACAATTTAGGACGGGTAATGGCCATTCTCCGTTCCTCTAACACGGAGAATGGTAAATGTAGGACGGAGAATGGTACATGTAGGACGGAGAATGGTAAATTTAGGACGGAGAATGGTACATTTAGGACAGAGAATGGTACATTTGAGACTGTTCTGTAGGGTTATGAATTTTAAATAGTTTGGCTGTTTAGTTTTGTTTTGAATCTATATAAATTGGTTTTAAAGGCTGGTGAAGATAAATAGTTTGGCTGTTTGGCTGTATAAATAGATTTTAAAGGGTTGTGAAAAAGAAACCAATGTTTTCGTATCGGTCACCATTAATTATGGTGAATGGCACTAATACCACTAATATGAGTGGAATTTGCACCGCCAGAATTCATCTTGAAGAAGGTAAAATCTGTGTTGGAAAATATCGAAATCTCTTGGATATGATTACACTGAGATATTGTATTAATGTTAAGATACCAATATCATACCATCCACTATATAATGAGGTTTCAAAACGGCTCAGAAGTGAGCCGTCTTAGGCGTCATTATATCACAGTCCATTTTATTTAAAAAAAATTAATCATGTAAAAAATTATTGACAAAAGTAAAATTTTGTCAAAATGGAGAATCGAACTCAGAAAAAATATCTTGCACCTTAACGAAATGAGTTAGAAGCGTATTTAACTATAATTGGATAAAATTTATATTATAAGTTGGTGGTGAAACTTTTGAATTCCTAAAATACCCTTGAGTATTTATAACATGATATATTATGTCAACTTGCATGTCATTTATGTTTAAGAGTCAAAAGAATAAAGTTTGCATGCAAGTTTCATTTTTCCATATAACATTATGTTCCAATGGTAATAAATTTTATTTTTCATTACCATTTTCTAAAGGTTATTAGTCTCAATAGAAAATAAAAATTAAAAAAATTGTACTTCGAATCTCTTGACATATAAATAGTCACCTGAAAAAGACGAAAAGATGACAACTGACTTTATAATATTCTAATTAAAATACATACAAAGTACTTATATGTAGACTAGTAAAAAAATATAAAAAAATGCATGCATGCATGCTAATGTTTTCACCATTCACCCCAGGAATGATTGATGATATCTAAATCACTATACATCTCGTATCCAGGTTCCCCTGGGATTACATCATCAAAGGGTCGTTTAAACGTCTGTATTAAATCACAAATTTTCCTGAGGTCGTTGTCGAAGTGCACGTTGAAACACCCACGTATGTCGAGCACGCGAAGACCCTTGCAGTTGCATATGATAGATCGCAGCGTGTCTCCATTGAACATGCCGAATCCTATCTGTAGGTGCTTGAGACGCGACATCGAATCAGCCATGGCCTTTCCCTCCGTATCGTTCTGCGTGTTCAGCACGAATCTGTTCCTGAGCATGAAATATGGAGGGGGCACGTTCCTCCTCAGCTTGACCAGACGGTGGCAATACTTTTCGACGAAAAATATTCCAGTCGACGTGATATAGAGGCAGTAGCTAATGTCGAGTTCTTCCAGCACTGGAAGAAACTCCAAGTGTCTCACGAAAATTTTATCACTCACGTCGCACTTCGGAATGCGCATCACCCTTAGAAATTTCCTACTGTATTATAAAAATGGGAAAACATCAATAGAAATTAGCAAAAGTATACATAAAATTTTGTAACAGAAAAAATAAAGTATTAGAATAAGACCAAATAAAATTTTGCACAGGCCTTAAACATGCAAAACAGAAGGCTGATTCGTCGAGCTTGTACGCGAAGAAGGACCCTAGATATCCTCCACTGCGAGCCACGAGCTTCTTTACGGTCAAACTAATCTCAGCGATTTGCTGGGTCCTCCGGCACCACTGTACCAAGTCAACGTTAGACCAATAGTCTAAGGGACCGTTGAGTGCCTTCCACCACGAACGGCAAACTGGGGCCACGTTGCACATTACTTCGTCCGCCGGTATCCCCGACAGTACCAGTATCATCGAGAGAATCTCGGTAGGGATGACGGCCCATCCGCTGCAGTTGATCTTGCTCTTGCTCCTCTCCATTGCGACTGTTCTTCTTCTCTCTCCTTTGTTTCTCTCTAGTCGGATGGGTTCTTTTCTTTAGAAAAGGCTATTTAACCCCTCGTTTCGGGGGTAACCCGCTCGTGGAGGGGTGTGACCGAACAAGGCACGAATCTATTAGGAAATAACGGTAATGCCACTGTATTAATATTAGCAATTAGTCGTTTGGGCTTCCAACATATTTAGGTGATGCCATCTCCCATTATGTGACATCTGACATGGCAGATGACATAACAGCTGACATGGCAAATTTTAACCCCAAAAATTAATTATCCAAATTTTTTTAATGTTAATGTTAATGTTAATGTCAATATTAATATTAATATTAATGTTAATGTTAATGCTAATGCTAATGTTAATGTTAATATTAATATTAATGTTAATATTAAAGTTAATATTAATATTAATTAATGTTAATTTAATATTAAATTATTTATTTACTATTAATGTTAATTTTAATATTAATTTTATTGTTAAATTTTGCCATGTCAGCCGTCATGTTAGCAACCATGTCATATGCCACTAATGGAAGATGGTATCACCCAAATTTTTTGGGAGCCAAATAGCATTTTTTAATATTATTTTCAATTATATTATAAATTTTAAATTAACAGAAAAGCCAATGTAGATTTAATATTAATGCTACTGTTAAATTTTCTCGATCATACCTCGATACTTACGAATGTCGACCGAGATACCATCTTCATCATTATCAAGTTTTATCGTTCTTGCCATAGGAGTCCCCATTGACTTGGATGAGTCAACTGTTGGAAACCCTTTGTCACGTTCCGATCCGAGAAATCGCTCGCCCTCGCCAGATTTCACCCGAATCATCGTCCTCGCTGGGGCGTGATGCCGCACGAGACCGGAGTTGTGCTCGTGCAAGGCAAGATAACAGATTTACAATAGTATTTATAGCTCAAATTGATAACATAAGCAGCGGAAGGAACGTAGTATACAACAAGAATCTCTTTTATTGATAATGAACTGAAGGTTACAATGGCTCTGAATAGCCCAACTTAACATGCCAATTGGCTACAACGCTCATGATCTCTCTAACTCACAAAGGATTACATTGTTCCATACATTATGCCTCTTTATAGCCAACAAGTAGTCTTCGGCTGAACATCTCCATGTCGCAAGTTCGAACGCCAATGCGGTAGCTCCTCTTGAACGCTAAGGACTCCATGCCTCGGCATGTCCAAGCCGAGCCCCGCCTCGAGCCGAACATATTCTGAACTTGTCCACTACCGTATCCCTGCGGCAGATACAGTTAGACATAATCTTAACATAAACATAGTGATCGTGCTCATCTCTGTCCCATTTTGCCTAGCCTGCAAGGTTAGAACTTTACATAAGAAATCATATCATTTCACTCAACCAACCAACCATAAACTTAAACATATGCATAAGGATGGCAGGTCCTGCGCCTGCACCCAGCGCTAATCTCAGCCCACCGGCCCTATGTATATGAAGGTCACGGTGTTTCGCACCATAATGCATCTTTGACATCCTTATGTGTAAGCCTATGATCGCTTCGATACGGGTTGCTAGCCCAATATCCGAAGGATCCCAAACTTACTGATATCGTAGCTTATCATAACACTAGACGGTCGTAACCCGTCCTAATGATGTGCACCATAAATACCATACATAATTCTCTTCTTTGAACTACTCGGTTGATTTGGCCTACCGCGTCCATGCCACACTCTGTTGCAAGGCGACGATTTGGTTTTGCGAACACTTTACTGAATAAGGCAAAATGACGACCTGTTATCGTCCAACGCAAAAGCATAGCCTGTACACCAGATCAACTAAAATCAGCACTTGCTCAAACGGAACTTATTCTTTGCATCGATTCGATTCATAGATTCCAATCGACTCAAAGCTTACCTTTGGCCAACGTAACTCTTGCATCATTGTCCCCAAACAAACTGGGAATGCCATCATCTGCCAGCCTCCCTACCGAAACCAAGTTGTAGCACAAACTCGGTACATGGCGCAGTGTTTCCATTGCCCAAGTCATACTTTATATGACGAGCTTTGAGATTGTTGTAGTGCCCCGTCCCTACATCGACCCCCCGTTTTCGTTCACGGGGTACGCGAGAAAGGAACAATATCACTACCGATTCGGTTGGGACCGATAGGTCGAAATCGGCCGGGTCGATCGAACGGGAACGGTTGAATTAAGATCCATTCCACGTTATGGAATGGCTTCTTTGGAACCAAGTCCCATATTCAGCGGGTTTGTAACGACCGTGGTTCTTATTACGTATTTTGTATACGTGCACGTATTTTGATTCATGGCATGTCTCATTGCATGGTTATCTTGGTATTTCAATTGCTTGGTTCGGCTTGGTTGGCTTGGTTCGGATTGGATTGGTTCTTCATGTGGACCAACCCCACCTACCACCCCTTCCTTCCTATATTAGCCGCCCCCTTTTCTCTTCTTCCTCATTACTTCTTCTCCATTACTCCCTTCCACATAACAGGAGGTTTAGGCAAGTGCAACTTGCTTCATGGAGGAACCCAAGTTTTATTGTTCCATTTTCTTCTCCACAAGATTCTAAGTCACTTTAGTACTTAGCATTTCGAATTCCATGGCGCATTTCATGTAGATCTAAGTTTTTAGTATTTTGATCCTCTTGGTTTTGATCTTCTAAACTGGCTTGTTTTCGAAAACTAAGAGTTCCATGTAGTAGGAAATTCGATTTTACGCAAGTTTGGTTTAGGATGGCCGAATTTTACCAAGTCTTGGCCGTCCCTACATCGACCCCCGTTTTTGCACTTTGAGAGCTTCCCGTATAGCTTCTCCTTCCGTATAATCTCTAGCACAATCCGCAGATGCTCCACATGCTCCTCCTCGGTCTTCAAATACATCAAAATATCATCAATGAAGACTACGACAAACTTGTCCAGATACTTGTGAAAAACTTTATTCATCAAGTTCATAAATACTGCTGGGGCATTAGTGAGTCCGAACGGCATCACCAAGAACTCATATTGGCCGTATCGGGTGTTGAAAGCTGTCTTCGGAATATCCTGCTCCCGAACCTTCATCTGATGATACCCCGACCGAAGGTCAATCTTGGAAAAGACCTTCGCCCCACTCAGCTGATCAAACAGCTCATCAATCCACGGCAATGGATATCTATTCTTGATGGTGATGATATTGAGTGCACGGTAATCGATATACATCATCACCGTCCCATCCTTCTTGGGCACGAAGAGTACCGGTGCTCCCCAGGGTGAAGCACTGGATCGAATAAAACCCTTGCCTTCCAACTCATCAATCTGAGCCTTCAACTCTACAGCTTCCTTCGGATTGATCTTGTACCAATGCTGGGACTTTGGCGCTGATCCGGGTACTTGGTCGATGCTGAACTCCACATCTCGATCTGGCGGCAATCCTAGCAACTCCTCGGGGAAGACGTCGAGAAACTCTGCAATCAGCGGATGCGACAACTCCTGGGCTTCTGCAACTGCTCCGAAGTAGATTCCCTCTGGCCTTTCTGCGATCCGTCTTCTGACCTCGAACGACGGAACTCCAAGCGGGCTGAATGTGACCTTTCCTTTATGGCAGTCTATTACGGCAAACAGCTCGCTCATCCATTCGATGCCAAGGACTACGTCGAATCCGGGCAATGGCATCACTAGAAGTCGAGCCCTAAGCTCCTGTCCAGCTATAGTGATAGGGCAATCCACCATCTCACTAACTGGCACTACCCCTCCTCCTGTCATAATCCGACAGTTTCTCCTAGTGGGCTTGGGTGTGAAGCCGTGTCTATGCAGAAACTCATATGATACAAAGCTATGTGTGGCCCCATAGTCAAATAATACAATAGCAGGAAATGAATAAATGACAACAGAACCTGTGATAACATCTGGTGCTGCCTCCTCCTCCTCAACTGCGGCCATGACGTAAGTACGTCCCCGCTGTGGTCCTCCCCTCTGCTGCTGCTGGTGCTGTGCAAACCTCTGCTGCTGAGGTGGTAGAGCTCCTCCTTTCTGGGGTACAGCAGGCAATGCTCTGGGTGGTGCAGGCGGTGGTCCTCCAGCTCCTCGGGGTCCTCCTGCTAGTCTGGCTGTGGCCTTCTGACAGTCTCTCATCTGATGTGCATCTGACCCGTAAAATAGGCAAAGTCCCAGCCTCTTGCAACAGACCTCCACGTGGTGTCCCGGTCGATGACAGTATGTGCAAGTGACCCCATGCTGCCTCTGATGCTGAACTGCTGAAACTCTGGCAGGACGGTGCTGAACTGCTGCCTGCTGAGCTGGCCTCGTCTGTGTCTGCATCTGCACCCTCTTCGCTGGTGCCTAGTAACTGCTGTTGCCGATGTCCCTATCCCTCTTGGGCCTCGGGTCCATCTCCTTCTCAACTGCCTGAGCGATCTTGAGGATGCTCGAGTAAGTAGTCGTCTGGCTAATAGCTACTGTGTGTCGCAGCTCTCTGGTCAGGCCCTTCTTGAATCTCCAGGCCCTCTCCTCCAGCGTGACGACTAGGTTCTCTGCGAACCTGCTGAGTCGGGTAAACTCTGAAGTATACTCTGCTATTTACATCGTCCCCTGATGCAAGGCCTCAAACTGCATCCGAAGCTCGTCTCTCTCAATGTCTGGAAAAAACTTCTCCTTGAACAGAGTTTTGAAATCTGCCCAAAGAACCTGCGGTGCTTGCCAACTGGGGCTCCTCGCGGTACCAGGCTCTGCAAGGTCGAACAGCCGCATACTCGCCACCTCCACCTTCAAGTCATCCGGGATCTGCGCCATCTTCAAGGTCCTCTCCGCATTCTCCAGCCACTCGTCCGCATAAACAATCCCCTCATTGCCCTAAAAGTCCATCGGGCAGAGGTTCTGGTAGTCCCTGGCCGTCCCCGCTCTCGGTGCTGGTGGTGCTGGAGGTGCTACTGGTGCCGGTGCTGCCGTCTCTCGAGTCCTGAGTGCATCGACGACGGTCGCTCTGAACTGTGCTGTCTGGTGGTTCTGGGCCTCCATAAACTGCTGAAACATAGCAATCACCTGGGCGCAGTCAAACATCATCGTCGAGGGCAATGGAGGAAAGATAGGAGGCGGTGGCGGAAGCTAATCTGCTGGAACGTCTGGCTCAGGCTGTCCCGAACTGCCTGCAACTCTTGGCCGATCCGCTGTCATCCTCGTAGTGACCATCCTGCAATAGAAAAAAAACTTTGTTGATTGACAAACCCTAAAACCTAATAAACAATGTTTTTATAATATCAATGCACCTGATAAACCTGATATACCCTTATTTCCTGATTTTTCTATGCTGTGATCAAGCTTCCCTAGTGTAATCAAGTCCCCCAATAGTACGCTAAGACCTAGGTACCATTAGGATAGACCTACATGGGCCACCACTAAAAATATGTCACGACCCGCTCCCGAATAATCGGACACGAGTCGGACACGCCCAGCCTTCATTGTTAGACACAATGAAGTAAGCTGTACCAAAATTTAGGGAGAACTATGAATCAAGATAAGAATGAACGTAATCACAACATCTAATATATCAATCCCAGAAACTCAAATACAATCTAAATGTTATTATATTCCAGCAATGTAACTATAAAGATGCCTCTAGTACAAGTCCAGATAAAGCTAAGTAGAAAAGTCTAGGCTTCCTCAGTCTCTAGGTCCTGGGCCACATCCACTGGCTCATAGGTGCCTCCAGGCTCCTGCCCATAGTAAGTATCACAGATAGCCTCCAGCTCACCAGCAACATATCCTAGTCAGGAGCGGAGCTAAGTATATCCAAGGAAATGAACATGAACATCATGGTATGAACAAGAAACAGGAAATATATATAAAGTACGAGAAATGAGAACAAAACATGAAACTGAACATGAGTACTGAAAGTAAATACAAGGAACATGATAAGAGTCCTGAACATGAAATACAACCTGAATCCTGAAGTGTGCAATATTAAAATACATCCTGTCACGACCCGCTACCCAAATTGTTGGGCCGGGCCGAGTCATGTCCAGCCTGCGCTTGAGATAAAGCGCAGTAAGCTGTTCTAGAAATAACAAGATAAGACTAAATGTGCTAACAGTTCTATAAGTGAATAAAAGTCATAAATGCTCCAAACACAAAATTCGTCTCATATAGTAATAAGTCCAAGTACAAGTCTGAAATATAAAACTGGATACATGTCTAGTTATAAAATACGTAGTCTAATACATGACTGCTCTCAAAAGTCTAAAGCAAAAGACAACTAGACGAGGTTCCCCGCAGGTACATCCTCGTAAGGCAAAGCCTGGTCCTCGACAGTAACTCCATAATGCGAATCACAAAGCAACTCCTCCTCAGTAAGTATACCTACAACGTTATCCTGTCAGGACGGGAGCAAGTACTGAATCTAACAAACATATAATACTGATCATGTGATGAAAAGAAATGATATATCATGTTTGTTCAGTTTTAGGTACATTTTATCATGGCAATAGATATTCATTTTAAAGTTTAAAACTGTAGTAGGTGAGTGATCAGTCAATAGGTAATCAAGATGTACAACGATACATATCAATTTTCTGAAGTGTACATACGTACACTTAACGGCATCGGTGTACATCCATACACAAACGTGGGACCAGACATACGATACAGATACATATAGAATGTAACGGTGCTCGGTAAATACATACGGATAAGGGGGTCATGATCACGTACACTACTAGCAGTTTTCCCTTAATCCGTTGTTTAAACATGTGAGAGATATGAAAACTATCCTAAACATGGCAGAGACTGAAAGTAATACAACATGCAAAGTTTTAACTTGCTACCCCAAGGATCAGCATTTAACATGGTTGGTGAATCACAGTTTATTGTTATAGCAGTATGTAAAGTTCGTAGAAAGTACTTGCCTCTAGCAAAGCAAAGCAAAACAAGCTGCGATAAAATACTATAGATGCCTGGTAACTCATCACTGTAGAAATAAATACATAAACTTACTTTTTACACTAAGCTAAAACACTAAGACACTAATTGGTGCAACACGACTTGTGACTGGGCACCTAGCCAAAATGATAATTTTAGCATAGGAGACCAATGTGGGGTGACACACTACTATAACTAACTTTCTAGGATCTTTACACTAGTGAGGGGTGAGGTTCAATACGGTTATAACTCAAAACAACACAAAAAGTTACAAGTCGTAATTATTCAATAAATAAATCAAATGAACATTGTGTTCCAACAATTTTTGAGATAGACAAAAAGCTTAATTTTACATAAAATAAAGTACCAAAATGATCCTTGTTAATTATAAAAATTTATTATAATTTTTCTGGAATTTATTAACCATTATAAGTATTTTATAAAAATCAGTTTTCATAAGTACACAGAAAATGAGTTCTGGTTTCATATGCCAAAACAGTAGCAAAACTGTAAATTAAATTCTGTAAAAATTATACTAAATTAGCTAAATTAACATAGTATCTAAATACTATTTTTCTAGAATTTTAACAGCAATTAAAGTATTTTTAGAAATTCAAAAACAGCATGGTACACAATATGAAATTAAATAATTAATTATTTGCGTATTTTGTCCATGTACATAAATTGAACCAGAGTTCAAATACAGGACCCAAGGCCATGAATCAAGTCCAATATGACTTGTACAGGTCTTGAATGTGTGAAAACACATTTGAGCCCAAAAACCCATGCTAGGCTTGGACACCAAATGGTTGCAGTAATTAAAATACACAAAAATATAAAGATGTAAAAATACATAATAAATATTAATATTTTAACAAGGTAAAATTATCCATAGTAGTCATATAAATATGACAAGTATATTTACATATATTAAAGTGTAATATATGTACAATATTACGTAAAGTAGAGAGACTAATTAGTTATGTATACATATACATATATAACATATATATATATATATATATATATATATATATATATATATATATATATATATATATATATATATATAAGAAATAAATATATAATATATATAAATAACAGTAAATATATATAATAATAGTAAATGTAATATATATATATATATAATAGTATACATATATATGCATAAAATACATACACACACACACACACACACACACACACACACACACACACACATATATATAATATATATATATATATATATATATATATTTTTATATATATATATATATATATATATATATATATATATATATATATATATATATATATATATATATATATATATATATATATACACTTATACATTAAAAATGCTAAATATAGAATATATATTTATATATATAAATACTGTACATATACGTATATATAACAGTATATATATATATATATATATATATATATATATATATATATATATATATATATATATATATATATATATATATATATAATAAAATATATATACGGAAATACATATATAAATATATATATATATATATATATATATATATATATATATATATATATATATATATATATATATATATATATAAACATAAAAACCAAAATCAAAAAGAAAAAGAAAAAGAAAAACAGATAACAGCGCGGGGGGGGGGGGGGGGGGTTCGAACTCGGCCCTCTGGGTCGGGTTCTCGAGTTGGGTCGGGCTGGCCAGGGGGTCAGCCCGCGCTCTGTATTAGGGTTAGGATTCTGGTTTAATTTTTTTAGGTTTTAAGTTAATATTTTATAAACCCGATAAAACAGTCTTGTGTCCTGACAGTTAAGGACACAAGAGTCAAAGTGTCTGGGTCATTTCGACACGCACGAGTCTAGACTCGCGTGTCCAAGCACTGGACTAGGGTCCTCGTGTCCGGGCGACCCTAATACGTGTGTACGAGACACGTACGACACGGTTACACACTGCTACTCACGTGTCCGGCGAGCTGGGAGGGTTTTGAAAGCTCTGGACGGCGGAGGAGGCAATGTCGCGGCGGCGCTTGGGTGGCGATCGACTCGCCTCGTCACGGCGAACTTGTCGGCGGTGGTTGGGTGCGGTGAGTGTCGTTGTGGGGGCTGGACGGGGTTCGTCGGAGTTAGGGTTACGGCTAGGTTGTCGGGGAAGAAAGGGGGGTCAGGGCGGTTGTAGGGTTGTGCTAGGGTTAGGGTTTAGGATGGGGGGTTCGTTTTATAGGGACTTAGGTCGGTTGGGGGCGTCGAGCTGGCCGGAGAAGGCGGAAAAGATCGGGGTCGTCGTCGGCGTGGCGGTCGTCGGGGGTGGGTAGAATTAGGGTTTTCACTGGGGTCCCTAGAGTTTAGGTAATTGCAAATAGATCCCTAAGGTGGCTGAATGCAAATAATAATTTGCATCCCGCATTTAAAATAAATAACTAATTGCAAACTGACTTCTAAACAATTCAATAAATTACAGATTGATATAAAAACAATTCTAAATATTACAAAATGATATTAAAACATTTTAATTAATTGCAAAATGATATTTTTGTATTTAAAACTTATCTAAAAATTATTTAAAAATTCTAGAAAAATTCCTAAAAATCATAATAAATTATTTTAAGACTAAGCATGACATTAATAATTTAATTAACACTAATTAAGTCAAAATTGAAAATCAGGGGCTGACAAGTCTTCCCTCCTTGAAAAATTTCGTCCTCGAAATTCACAAGGATTGAAGACCCTACAATTTCTAACATAGCAAACGATGCAACAAAAGACTAAGGTTATGAGCAAAACTAACCTCTAAGGTATCAGGCGGGAATGGGTGGTTCCCTCGCAGCGGTTGGATCGAAAAAGTAAGGGTATCTCTCCCTCATGTCCGACTCCCTCTCCCAAGTAGATTCACCCGGAGAGTGACGGCTCCAAGCTACTCGTACTAAGGTATAACCTTGTTCCTCAGCCTCTTCTCCCTCCTGTCTAATATCTCCACTGGCTGCTCAGAAACTGTAAGGCTCGGCCCGATCTCCAACTCTGAATGATCTAGCACATGACTGGGGTCTGGAACATATCTCCTCAGCTGAGATACGTGAAAGACATCGTGAACTCCTGCTAGGTTGGGTGGAAGTGCAACCCTGTAAGCTACCTCTCCAATCCTGCCAAGTATCTCAAACGGCCCGATGTATCTGGGGCTCAGCTTCCCTCCTCGTCCGAACCGGATCGTCCCTCTAGTAGGTAATATCTTCACTATCACCATATCACCGTCTGCAAACTCCATCGGTCTGCGACTAGCATCAGCCCAGTGTTTCTGCCTGTCCTGAGCTACTCTGAGCCTGTCTCTGATCATTCCGAGCTTCTCTGCTGCATCTGTGATCATCTCTGGCCCAAGCATAACTCTGTCTCCGACATCGTCCCAAAAGAGCGGTGTACGGCATCGTCGTCTATATAGCGCCTCGAAAGGAGACATACCGATACTGGCTTGATAGCTGTTGTTGTATAAAAACTCTACCAAGTGCAGATGGCTCTTCCATGATCCTCCAAAGTCCAGTATGCAGGTCCTCAGCATATCCTCCAGTGTCTGTATCGTCCTCTCGGACTGCCCATCTGTCTACGGGTGGTACGCCGTACTGAACTTGAATCTACTGCCCAACTCCTCCTGCAAGCTCCTCTAGTAGTGGGACGTGAATCTGCTGTCTATGTCGGACACGATGCTCATGGGCACTCCGTACAAGCGAACTATCTACTGCATGTATAGCTCTACCAACTTTTCGGTGGAAAGCCCTACCTTGAAGGGTATGAAGTGCGCACACTTCGTCAGTCTGTCCACGATGACCCAAATGGCATCCTTCCCTCCTTGGAAACGAGAAAGCCCTGAGACGAAGTCCTTCGTAATATGTTCCCACTTCCACTCGGGAATGGGTAACGGCTGCAACAGACCAGCTGGCCTCTGGCGCTCCGCCTTGACCTGCTGGCAAACTAGGCATCTCGAGATGAAATGCGATACATCCCTCTTCATCCCATGCCACCAAAGATGTTCCCGTAAGTCACAGTACATCTTGTTAGCACCAGGGTGAATAGAATATCTCGATCGGTGCGCCTCCTGCAAGACTGCCTCTACCAGCTCTCCCTTCGGCACGCACAATCGGCTGCCATGCCTCAAGGATCCATCCTCTGCTACAGTGAAGTCGTCCAGCAATCCAGCTAAAGCCTAGGCTCGAAGTCTGCGAAGGCTCTCATCTGTAGATTGTGCCTCTCTGATCTGCTCTATCAAACCTGACTGAATGTCAAGTGCCATCATCTGTATCACTGATCCTGGCCGAACTAGCTCGATACCGAGCTTCTCCTGGTCTTTCCGCAAATGCCGATCTATCATCAGATACCATGCCATCGGATGCCTGCTCAGCGCATCCGCCACCATATTTGTCTTTCCGGGATGATACTGTAAATCGATGTCGAAGTCTTTCATCAACTCCAACCATCGTCTTTGCCTCATGTTCAGCTCCTCAAATGCTGCCTGGCAGTCCTCTGACCAAATGTACTCTGCGTCCTTCCGCGTCAGCTTCGTCATGGGTTCAGCTATCCTAGCAAAGTCCTGGACGAACTTTCTATAATAGCCTGCTAAACCCAGAAAGCTCCTGATCTCTGAAACTGACGTCGGAGCCTTCCATGTCTCAACTACAGCAATCTTCCTGGGATCCACCGAGATTCCCTCTCCAGTAACTACATGGTCGAGAAACTCCACTTGGTCTAAAAAGAACTCGTACTTCGGCAATTTGGCAAACAATCTCTCCTGTCTCAGAATCCCCAAAACTGTCCGCAAGTGCTCTGCATGCTCCTCCGGCGTCTTCGAGTATATCAGGATGTCGTCGATAAACACTACGACGAACTTATCCAGATACTGGTGAAATGTCTTATTCATCAAATTCATAAACAGCTGGCGCATTTGTGAGACCAAATGGCATCACCAGAAACTCGTACTGCCCGTACTTCGTGTTGAACGCCGTCTTCTGGATGTCTGCTACCATGACCTTCACCTGGTGGTACCCGGATCTCAAGTCTATCCTGGAAAACACCTTCG
>JANAVB010021212.1:0-11049 GCA_029216955.1 Iris pallida
CCTGGAGCGCTGGGTCGGCGATTACTTGCTTCTACCCACTCCGACGGCTCCTAGGAACAACACTATCAAGGACCTATGGGACCCTCCAAATAACACCTGGAATTGGAACAAAGTCAGGTCATGGGTGTAACGCCCCAGTCCCAAAATACGTAGGACTAGGAACGTAGACATGCCAGCTATATTCATACGAAGTACATAGGCTTCGTATGGATACATAAGCTGTAAAATACAGTAGAGCCACAAAAAACTAATCTCATCCACAAAATGTAAGAATAAAGATATCATATAATCAACTATGAATTGTTATTGGTACATGTAGTTGGGCGGAGATAAATCCACTACCAACTATGAAAAGAATTACATGGTATACAAAAGAATGATTTTGGCGAGCAAAGCGAAGACGATCCAAGTGCAATCATCCTCGAAGAAATAGCGATGATCACGGTTAGAGCTAGAACACCTGTGAAAGACAATAGCACACACCTGGCGAGATAACCAGGTCCTCAGAGGGACGTAACAAGACACATAATATCATGCCATATAAACTGAATAAATATTGCTCAAATAAGTAAGTCAATTGAATTATAACATGGTTCAATACACACCTATTGAACTAACTTACCATCCCCCCAACCAAACAAGGATATAAGATGGTAAACTAATTCACGGTGATGTATCTTTCCATGCTATGAATCCAATATGGTATCCGGACCCCAACAAGGTTCAATACCTTCTCATCGGAGTAGTAAGCTACACCTACAACCAAACAAGGACAAGATATGATGAACTAATCCGCGACAAGTTATTGTTCCAAGCCACGGTTAGATACAAGTACCCAAACTAAAAGTACTCGTACCTAATTGATAAAGGTGCCTAACCGTTCTATGTGAAATGTAGTTAAGAATAATCCTTCCTACGCTTGGACCCTGGCTAAATAGGATCGGCATAGTCCCCCTCTTGGGGTACTAGAGGCCCAATCAGTAAGTGCATAACATTTCGCAGAACATCAGTGGCCGTCAGTAATCATGGATAATCTGACCCACGTCTCCGGCGGAGCTCACGGGTTACAAAAAAAAAGTGCATCGAAGCCCATACGCTAAGGAATAGTCCTTCCCACCCAATGCCTACTCTGTTGTATCCACAATAGTAAACCTCTATAACCGTTAAGTCAAACTAAGCATGCAACCTCTATTAGCGGTTATTCCTATCGCACGGCTTATACGCACCGGTGGCCAGCCAGTCACGCATGTCCGTATTCTATATGAGACACACAACTTCGTGTTACAACGTGTCAAAGCCAATGAATGCCACACACAAGGTGGTCCCTTAAATCTAGGTTTAATGTGTAAGAAAAATAATACATAGCAGGAAATATAAATGAACAGTAAGTTCTAACAGGTTATGCCATGTATCACAGTTTATTTTGCATAAAGAAAATAATAAATATTGCATGAAATATGAGCTAAAATAAATAAACAACAAATGGTAAGGTGTCTTGCCTGGTAGTACGCCTGGTGTGCTGCGATAATCAAGCTGGCATGAACTGTAACTTCGGTGCAACAACTATGCATGATGACTTCGGGTGGTGGCACGGATAGTTTTATTGGGTCTAGAAGGGTCAAATTAGTTAGGGTGGACATAAGGTAGGCTTGAATTGGCGAGGGAATAGGAATAATGGGATAATTACTGATAGAAAGAGGATCGAAGGAAATTGATAAATTTTATATACTATTTTGAGAAAACTATTGATACTACTTTGAAAAATATATTATTATTATTATTAAAAATAGATTAAAAATATAAGCATCGTTTTTAGGCAAAAACTTTAAGTTTGTCAAAATACACTTTTTAGGTAGGAAGCTATGTTTTTATTAGTCACGATTAAATATAAACTAAAAATCATTATTGTGTATAAAACATTTTTAGAAAAAGATAAGAATCTAGTAAAGTGATTTTAGAACTTAAAACTAACCTTGTCAAAGTAAAATTTCTAGGCCGAGAAGCTATCCCATACAAAAAAATATTAGTATTAATAAAGGTAAAAATGAACATTAAGCTAATCATAAGACTTCTACAATTTATACTTAGCAAAATAAAATAGAAATAAATTTATACCCAAATATACTGTTGAAAATACATATAATCTATAATAATAAACTAATAACAATAATATTGATAACAGTAACAGTATAGTATAATGATAAAATAATAATACTACTACTTAGAATAGTAGGGATAATAACAATAATAATAATAATAATAATAATAATAATAAAAAATAGGATAAAATACTCATACCATAAAAATGGTAATAAAACTGATAATAAAAAATAATAATAATAATAATGGTAATAATAAAATATTAATAATAAAAATATTAGAATGCACACTGTGTTCTCCTCTCGATGGAGAGGACACAGCTGTTAAAAACTTTAATAAAAAGGAAAAGAACTGAAGAAGGAGGTGAGAGAGAAGAAATATGGGGAAAGGAATCGAGAAAGCGACGGTCCGACGGGGCTCCGACCATGGAGGCGGCGGATGCTCGACGCGGAGGGACGCTGCTCCGGCGGAGGGAGACGAGTCTCGGGCGGAGTGAGCGAGAGGGAATAGGGCACAGTGGTTGGGAGAGATGGGGCTGCGAGCGGGAGGAGCGCGGCGTACTCCGACGGTTGCCGGTGGCTGGTCGCGAAGTCGGAGGTGGATCGAGCTGGACTAGGAGGACGGAAGCGGGGCACTGCGGTGGAGGCGGCACCGGCGGTCGGCGGAGGTAAGGAGGGGCAGAGTGAGGAGGATGCTGGGGTTCGACGATCCGGCGGCTCACGGAGGCTGGCGCCGGAGGGATCGGAGGAGGACTTCTACGGCGTAACGGCCGACGGTGGAGGGGGTAGGTTTCGGACGGCGAGAAGGTGGAGTTTCCGTCAGTTCCATACGGCCGGCTCTGGACGGTGGGAGAGGCCGAGCGCAGAGGGGCTCGAGGGTGCTGACTCGCGGCCGGAGTCGAGGACTCGACACGGCGGAGTCGATGGGGCTCGGAGCGGCGACGAGGTCGGGATTAGGTTAGGGTTTTGCTCATTTTTGGAGATTTGGTGGTTTGGGGAATTTTTGGCTGGTTTTGGGTGGTAGTCGACGGTGTTGGTCGTTGTGGCGGGGCTGTCTGTGGGGCTCGACTAGAGGGAGGAGGCTCGGTCGGTAATGACCGGGCAGGGGTGGAGGTTGGCCGTAGGTTTGGGGTTTGTGATAGGTACTGGTATTCCGGCTAGGTCACGCCAGGTGGGGTAGCCATGGCTGTGGTCGGGATGGTAGGATGGCAAGGTTGGGACGATGCATTCGGTGTGGAGGTGGGCGGCCACAGTGGTGGCGGGTGCTAGCCGGACATATGGCAGAGTTTAGGATTAGGGCTAGGGATTGGATGTTTGTCGTGTCGGGTTGTCGACACAGAGGAGATGATGTGATGGAGGGTGGTGTAGGAAGATGGTGGTGTCGATGGATTGGAGAAAGGAATGAGGACGCGATGGGGACGGGGTCGGAGTAGGAGTAGGACGGTTGTACAGTCCGTGTCGGGTGTTGTGGGGATTCGTGTCCAGGGTGTTGGACACGAAGGAGAGGGAAGAATTTATATATGTAAAAAATAACCTATTGGAAAGACACCGGGGTCGGACCCACACGGAAGAGATGGACACCGACACGATGCACAAATTTTGCTTGTGGAATTTTATGGATGTGAGGAATCTATGGAGGAGTACCTGCCTATTTATAGGATGTGGGAATTCCCATTTGGATAGGTTTAGGAATATTTAAAACCCAATTAGGTAATTCTCTACTTAATTTAAATCAATTCAATAAATTCAAATCCAAATCTAAATTAATTTTAAATCTAATTAAATTACATCCTTTAGTTTAAAATCAAATAAGATAATTCAAATTCCAAATATGGATATTAATTTAATCTATTTAAATAAATCCAAAAATCAAATCAAGATTTAAATGGCCACAATAACTTCCAAATATTTTTTTCAAAATACCAATAATAATAATTTCAAAAATAATAAATATTTTTAAATATCTTTTTGAATAATAAAATATTAATATTAATAAATCTCAAAAATTACATTTATACTTAAAACAAACTAGTGAAATATTTAGAAAATATATACGTATGCACAAGAATATTATCAATAATTGTTATAAGGAAAGGCTATGTATAATTAAAATAATAAGCTTAGAATTTTGGTACGATAGCTAAAATAATTATTATATAAATTATTTTGAAACTATAAAATTAGAAAAAATATTTTTCTAAAATATGTACGCTCGCACATATTCGCACTCGTCGAGCAATTACAAAAAACCAAATTTTGCGCACGACGTACAATGCAACTACGCGACGTACAATATACAAAATAAAAAAATCGGTATCAAATTTAAGAATAAAATATAGTAGAAATTTAGGGGTTTTACAATGGGCTGGGTCCGAAGCGACCGATCACATTCGTCGCAGCGGGTTGAGGATCGGAACAGATGCAGATAAGCTCGTATAGAAGCTCGACGGTGCTGGCGCCTTCTCGATTAAGTCTGCTAGAAGTGTTATTCTGGACAACGCGGTCCCGCCCCCTACCATTGCCTCATTCTGGCAGACGTGGATCCCTAAGAAGTGGTCTTTCCTCATCTGGAGAGCCCTACGCAATATCCTTCCTACTGACGACAATCTCAACACCATCGGGTTCAGCCTCGCCTCAGCGTGCATATGCTGCTCTGGAGTGCTCTTTCCAAGCATTGCAGATTGTCTCATGGAGGTGACTACTTTCACCATCTCATGGCCACCTGGGCTTCCGAGTCCCATGGCCACCAGATCGTTGCTGCGGCCGCCACGTGGGTTATCTGGAAAAACCGGAACAAGGCGAGATACGAAGGCCATCCGTACAGCGCAAACCAACTAATTTGGGAGACCATTCGTCAATGCAACAAACGGAGACCCCTCTGTAGGCATGGCCAGGAGGACTTCTGGACCTCTCTCCTTTCCTAGGCTTAGCCGTTTTGTTTCTAGTTTGCTTCTTCTTTTATCAGTATATGTGTACAGGCATCGATATTTTACGCCTTATGGTATACTTGTAAAGGTTCAGCCTTCTCGGCCTTCTTGAATAAATTGGTTCGTTTCTTCAAATATATATATATATATATATATATATATATATATATATATATATATATATATATATATTTTTCAAATATTTTCTTCAAAGGAAAGATATTTCAAAATTGGTTCGTTTCTTCTCTGCTCTCCACAGTGGGTACAACCACTCTCCAGCATACAACGCCCATCACGCCGAGCGCCTTTTCGCTCATCCTTCTCCTCCGGGGACCAGGCTCCTCTCCCCCACGCGTATTCCTCTGGAGGGCACGACCCCGGCTCGTATTTCATCGCTTCTCGCTCCAACCAATCAACCCTCGTCGCAACCCTTCCCCCTCCCCCTCTCCCCGCCCTTCTACGACCCCCGTCCTCTCCTTGCCCCTTGTCGTCGCTCGTGCCGACCCCTTCGCACCCCTCCTCCCCCGGCATCGGCGCCTCCCGCGCAGCTGCCCTCCGATCCTTTGGCTGCCATCGCCACCTCCCCGGCCCCCCTCTCGTCGTGCGACGCTGATCCTGGAGACCCCCGAGTCGCTCCCTCGGCTAACCTCCCCTTGGTCGCCCCCTCCGCCCCCCTCCTTGCGCGGTGCCAAGCCCCTCATTGCCGCCCACCGTACCCTCCGGGGTAGCGAACATTGTCTCCTCCCTGCCTGGTGCTTTGGTGCGGTCCTTCGCCGACGGCTCTCCGCCCGGACTTAGCATCCGCGAAGAGCCCCATTCTACCCGACGTCACCCTCCCAGACATTGAATTCCCTTCGGCCTCCTTGACTCCTCTTGTCCCCTTCTCAAGCTCGGAAGTGACGTCGTTGTCATCCTCTTTCCCCTTCACCTTTGTCCTTAAATTCTTCTCTGGTTGTCCCAAACTCTCCAAAGTGCAGGAGGAGATTGTCAGATGGAGCCTCTCAGCAGATTCCCGAGTGGCCCCACTCGACCCCAGGCATATCCTCCTCCATCTCTCCTCCGATAGCGACCACAGAACGGTATGGTCTAAAGGCACATGCAAGATCGACTCCCATCATATGAAAATCATTTAGTGGTCTCCAGGGCTCACCACCCAAGAAGATTCAGCGAGGATTGCCGCCTGGATGACCCTGCCTAATCTACCCCTCATTTGCTTCGTTCCAGTGGCTCTTAGGCGTATCGCCAACTCCTTCGGCACGTATGTGGCCACGGTACCGGAAACCATCAACCTAACCAAGGCACACTATGCCAAAATCTGCGTGGTACTCGACCTCGCCACCGAAACACCCAATTTTATTACTTTAGAGCTGGGCAACCAAACCCTCACTCAATAAATCCTCTATGACAACAACATAATGTTCTGCAATCATTGCCATCTAAGAGGCCATCTTCCGAAGCACTGCCACCGCCTCCATCCAGAACTCAAGAAGAAATCTACCCGGATAGACATTGAATTAGCCACGAGGGATACACCCAAAGCTCCCCTCCTTCCGCGGCCGAACACGCACACTCGATTCGCATCCAGTGACGGCAAGACAGACCAAAGTGGATCTCCCAGCAGAGCCCTGATTATTGCTCCGACCCCCTGCAACACCCAACACCTCATTCTCTCCTACCAATTTGACGTCCTCGATTCGGGAGAAGCGGATCTTCAGTCGGAGTCCGAAAGCACCAAAGCTGAATTAGATCTTACCGTGACGGTGTCCAGCCAACCTAACTCGAAATTAGCCGAGGAGGGCGCAGACATCAACGCCGATCTACAACGCTTACCCGAGGACCTAGTGGAAGAAGCCCTCGCAATCATCGGCCCAGACCTAGTGCAGAGAGGACAACAAGTCCAAGCCGCAGGTTACCCCCTCAACCAAAATATTATCCTAATCGAGAGCGCCAGCGACTCTTTGGTTCTTCCCTCTGAGGATCCCATCCTGGATTCTGCAGGGGAACTGGTCATCATCCCCACGGACCCACACAAGCAACCCTATAGCGACTTTCCGACCGCGTCCGAGGCAGAGACGTTTGCTGGAGCGTCTACCTCACGCGGGTCCGTGGCAGAGACGTTTGCTGGAGCGTCCACCTCGCACGGAGACAAGGCCAAGATAGCCGCCGACGAAAACACTACCATCCAAACCAGATCCGCTACCAAGCGGAACAAAAAAACCCCCCCTCAACTTCACTAATGTTGAACATCCTCTCGTGGAATGTACGCGGTCTGGCGAACAAACCCACAATGAGGAGAATCTCTAGCCTTCGAAAAATCCACAATATCGACATCCTCATTATCCTTGAACCCAAAATCCTCCCCAAAAGATTAAAATCTATCCAATTGCAGCTGAGCCTTCCTACGGCCATAGCAGGCAGAAACGACATTTGGATCCTCTGTACGAAGGAAATCAAAATCGGGGTCATCTACGACTCCAGGCAGGCCCTATCATGCTGGTGGAAACACCCCATGATCCCCGAGCGCACCATCCTTTCAGCGATCCACGGCAGTTGCGATATAGTCGAGAGGAAACAACTCTGGAACGACCTCATTGACATCCACCTCAACCACATCAACTCCCCATGGCTGTGCATCGGGGACTTCAACGCAATCACCTGCAGAGAAGAGAAAATCGGAGGCAGGCCTCCCCCAATTGCGGCCATGCAAGACTTCAACGATTTCATCTTCAACGCTCACCTCACCACCTTACAGTTCACCGGCAACGCCTTTACCTGGTGCAACATGCAGGAAGGCGACCGTCGTCAATACTCCCGCCTTGACAGGGCCCTCACAAACGACCGCTGGCACAATATGGGGATCACCACCAATCTGTCCCATCTTAACTCCTTGGAATCCGACCACGCCCCTCTGTTGATTGAAATAAAGAACAATACTATTCCATCCAAAAAGAAATTCCAATTCCTCGACCTCTGGACCGACCATCCCCAATTCCTGGGCATAGTCACAGAAGCTTGGAATAGGGAAGACTCCCCTAATCCTCTATCGCGGGTGAGCAACAAGCTTAGGGCCACTAGAAAAGCTCTTTCCAATTGGAGCAAACAAGCCTACGGGGACATCTTCCAAGCTGTGAGGGTTGCGAAGGATGATGTCACCCGCACCGAGATTCTATTCGCGTCTGATCGCTCTGCGGCTACCAGGACGGCCTTGAACCTCACCAAAGCTATGCTCAAATTCAGACTTAAAGTGGAAACCGATTTCTGGAAGCAGAAAGCGAGATTGAAATGGGACAACGAGGGGGACAAAAACTCGAAATTCTTCCATGCTTGCGTCAATGGTCGCAGACAGAAGCTATCGATCCACCGGACGGTGGACGACAACGGGAATATCATTACGGACCATAACAGCATCCAAGCGACGGCTGCGGACTTCTACTCCAAATTATTCACAAAAGAAACGGTCCACATTGACAGACCATTCCTGGACCAAATCCCTAATCTTATAAACGACGAGGACAACACATTTCTGGAGCGCCCCCCTAATGTCCAGGAAGTGAAAGACGCGGTGTGGGCACTAAACGAGCAGAGCGCCCCGGGTCCGGACGGCTTCACTGGAGTTTTCTTTCGCACCTGCTGGGACATTATTAAGCGGGACATCACCGAGGCGGCTATCGCATTCTTCGAAGGTGCTACTTACTCCAAAGCTATTTCCAGCACCAACCTCATCCTCATCTCCAAGAAAGATAACCCAGAGTCCTTTCGGGATTACCGACCTATTAGTCTTTGCACCTTCACCAATAAGATCATATCCAAAATTATCGCATCCAGAATGGCGGGCATCCTTCCCAAGATTATTTCAGAGGAGCAAAGCGGCTTTGTTAGCGGAAGAAACATCCAGGACAATATTATGCTAGCCCAAGAGTTAATCACCTGCATGAAGTTTCCAGCGAGAGGGGGCAACATCGCCGTTAAGATTGACATGGAAAAAGCATACGACAGACTAGATTGGCAATTTATGATCTGGGTGTTCAGGGCTTTCGGTTTTTTGGAAACTTGGACCAACACCGTGTGGAGATCTATTAGCAATTCGTGGTTCTCCACAGTCATCAACGGCCAGGTCGGCAGGTTTTTCAAATCTAGTCGTGGCGTTAGATAAGACGACCCTCTTTCTTCCACCATCTTCATCATCGCAGCTGATGCCCTGAGTAGAAACCTAAACAACATGATCAGCACGCCGAACTTCCAACACTACCACACTTCCAGGGGATGTCCTACCATCACCCACCTGGCCTTCGCTGACGATTTACTCATCTTCTCCTTCGGGGATATTGGCGCGGTGGAAGTGGTCCACAACACACTGCAGAGGTACTCCAGATGCTCTGGTCAGAAGATCAACACCACCAAGAGCGTCATCTATGCTCACCACAACATTAAAAGAGAATATGCTACCAACCTCTCCCACTTAACATCATTCTCTGTTGCCCATCCTCCCTTCAATTATCTCGGTTGCCCTCTTGTGTACGAAAAATCCAATGCCAGCACATTCGAGAACTTGATAGCCAGAATCAGAAAGAAACTTGAAGGGTGGCACAACGCCACGTTATCCCCGGGAGGCAAGATGATCCTCATCAAGCATGTGCTCACCTCCATCCCCATCCACACTCTGGCAGCGTGTTCCCCGCCGAAGAAGGTTATTGAATCGATTGAACGGATTTTCTGCAACTTCTTCTGGGGACATTGCAACGGTCAAGACAAGCATCACTGGGCTAGCTGGAACTCCATGGCATGGCCTACCGATGAAGGGGGATTGGGGTTTACCAGGCTAACCCACATTGTCCAATCCTTTTCAATGAAATTATGGTGGAAGCTCCGTACGAGCCAGAACTTATGGACCAGGTTTATGAAGGCAAGGTACTTCAAACACATCCACCCATCCGTTGCCTTATCCAACAGCAGATCATCAGCTGCTTGGCGTCGTATCCTCATCGGCCGCGATCTCGCCGAGCCAGTGATGCGTCTTCAACTGGGTACCGGCGAGTCTCACCCTTTCCTGGAACGATGGACCGGGGATAGCTTAATCCCTAATCTCATGAAGATTCCAAGAGATAGCAGAATCAGAGACTTATGGAACTACTCCACTAACGACTGGAACTGGGACAAAATCCTTGATTGGGCCGGTCACGAAGCGGTTGATAGCATCCAACAGAATGGAATTACTCTCGGTCACGATGACGATAAGCTTTGGTGGACTCTCGAGGTGTCCGGGGCATTTTCTGTGAAGACGGCGAGGACCGCCGTCTAAGGTATAGGTCAGCCGCATCTTCCAATCGCGAACTATTGGCAGACCTGTATACCCAAGAAGTGGTCCATCCTCATGTGGAGAGTCATCAGCAAAAAACTACCCACTGACGAGATCCTCAACACCATTGGGATCAGCCTCGTGTCAGCCTGCAATTGCTGTCCTGACCGTCAGACGGAAACCATCGATCACATCTTTTGTCAGGGGACGCTGCCTGGCATCACTTGGAGGTTCCTGAATTAGCGCTACAACTTAGCACCGGGCGGCGGACGCTTCCACGATCTGGCGGCCGCTTGGGGTTCCGCTTCCCATGGCCACTAGATCGTCGCAGCGGCCGCCACGTGGGTGATCTGGAAGAATCGCAACAAGGCGAGATACGAAGGTCACCAATACTCAGCGGATCAACTAATACGGGAGGTCCTCCGCTAATGTCGTAAACGGGGATCTCAATGCCCCCACAGCCCACCAGCCTTTTGGTCTTTGACCCAACCTTAGCTCCTTTGGTTCTTACCCCCTTTTTTTTTCCTTTTTGGTGGTATACTTGTATAGGCATGGCATTTTGCGCCTGGTATACGTGGCTAGGCTTCGGGATTTTGAGCCTTTAGCCTGGATTAATAAAAGGAGGGGTTTTCCTAAAAATATATATATATCTATATATATATATATATATATATATATATATACTTAACCGTTGATTTTTCAATGGCTAAGATTAGATGACTTAAAC
>JANAVB010021213.1:0-107500 GCA_029216955.1 Iris pallida
ATACCAATATAGACTGTTATAGCCTATGTAGCCCTATGTGATATAGCCTATGTGTATTGGCATGAATACACATGAGATGTGTGGTTGATAGACTTGTATGGCCTTGTGATGATGTGTGAATGCTAGATAGGTATGGTTAGGCTTAGTAAGACTTGTTTGGGTTAGGTTGACCTAGTTGACCTAGTTTGACTAGTGTAGATGACTAGAGTTGACCAAAGGTTGACTTTAGCCTAGATCGACCCAAACATCATGTAGAATGCATTGTAGCAGTCTATTTTATCATTTTGGATATGTTGTGACTTGTACTGTTCTATTAGGAGCCAGACACCACTCCTCAGGCAGTATTTTACTTCAGATACTTAGGATATCAGGCGAGTATATTCTTTGATCATTTCATATTGTTAGGATTATATTCTTGCTCTAGATTACTTTACTTGAATGCTGTCACGTTGGTAACACGGATTGGTACTATATGGATCCCTTCATGAGATATTATCCCTCTCGGGAGCATCGGATACTCATGTCTTGTGTGTTTCACTTACATCATGTATCTCATGCTTCTACTATCATGAATCTATCATGAATCTGCTTGTGACTCATGTACTCTCATGAATCACAGAGCCTTCACGAATATTTTCATAAATCACTCATGTAAACCTAACCCTTCCTCTCTATGTTATGTTCACAGAGCCTTCACGAATCTGCTTGTGACTCATGTAAACCTAACCATTCCTCTCTATGTTATGTTCATATATCTATATAGACATATATATATATAGTTTATGCATACATGTTATAATGTATATAGATACATAACTAACTTTCTACCTGATCTATATATATATATATATATATATATATATATATATATATATATATATATATATGGTTAGCCATGCATGTTATGAGTAAATAGATTGTGTATTGTAGATTATTTAACCAATATGCCATGAGTAGTGTAACTTGATAGCCATTATTTTGAAACCCAAATCCTCATATACACTTTCATGTATATTTCACATACACACATGCCTACTATCTAACCATATGAACATGTCCACATACACCCATACACACACGAACCACATAACTTTTAGAACTTACAATTTAGTCTTAACAGGATTAAGAGAATCCTATATTGTGATTGGATTTCAATGCAATTGAATTTCATTCTTTAACTTTTGATTTTGATTTTTTCTGTACCCTTTTATAGATAATTGGTAGTTATCTTTATTTATTTTTGATAAGTACCATTTTTCATATAAGATGGTAGACTGCCTTACAGTTTTTATGATTTGTTATTTCTGTATCTTTTCCAGTTTAACACCCCTGATTGCTTGTATGTTTGATACCCTATGACCGTTTTGGTCTAGTATGACTAGTATACCTAGATGAGACTTTTATTACCATCGTATGCCATCCTGTATGTCGTCCTTTTAAAATCGTATGATTTGTTTAAGTTCTGAGACTTGATTGTGGGGGTTTGACCTAAAAGGAGTATGAACATTTTAATTTCGAGGACGAAATTTTTCTAAGGGGGGTGGATTGTAACACCCAGTTTTCCAAATGAGGGTAATTTTGAACTTTTGTAAAAGTTTATTATTTAATAATAGGATTTATGATTTATGGAAATTTTTAATTAATTTAATACTATTTAAAATTGGTGAATTATAATTTTGATGTGTTAGCTAGTGAACTATAGAACTGTTGAGCCTAGAGACTAACCATGACCATAGGGACCTAACCATGTGATTAGAATGACTATTTACAACTTTTTAGGCTAAGGGTATTTTGGTCATTTTGTGACTTCTGAATTATTTAGAATTTTGATTAATTGGTAAATTTTAGATTATTTTAATAATATTTAAATTGATGTATTATAATTTTGGTCATTTTTCATATTTAATATTTTGGGAAAATTTTATATTTTTAATATTGTTTTTATTGGATTTGTTTAGTCGGGCGTTGTTACGTCTCGTACCCCCACAGTGGGTGCGGATCGTGACACATTTTTAGTGGTGGCCCATGCAGGTCGAGTTTGTGTAGTGGTATTCGAACTAGAGTATCACTACAGCCTACAGTAGGATTAGGATATTTTGAAGGTACTCAATCACATTAGGAAAAACTTCTTATCAGATCCCTTTTATCTAAATTTGCTGCTTATTGTTTTCCCTTGAATATTAACTGCCTTCCTTTGATTTATTGCTTCATTCTCAGTAATTGCTTGTTGTTTTGATCTGTCTTCATAATGGTTATGGAGACATGATCTCATCGCTTCGGTTCGGGAGATACTATCGAAAGGCTGGCCACCTCTCGTCCTGTTCATCAGGGCCTCGAGACTGCAGCTCCTGTTGTGCCGACTCAAGTTGGCATTTCTGCTACATTGGAGGTGCACCTCTGTCTGTACAGAGACTTTCTCCTGTCATTTCTGATTTCTCTCAGCAGCAGCGGTTCATGCAGCATCATCAGCAGACTAGGGGAAACCAGCAGGGCGAGCTATCGTCAGGACAGTCGAGGATGCACAGACCATTAGAGATCTTGCTGCAAGTTTCGTTCTTCTCTATTCTATTCCCGTAGTTGTCTCTTATAACTATCTTGAAATTCGATTCCATCTGTTCCTTGTTGACTGATCAATTTGTTCTGTTGTTCCTGTGTTATGTTTACTTTTTTTCTTCTGAGAAAAAAAACATATGGGCTAGGTCACCTCAATTATAGGATCTAGAATCTTCGATAGTCATGTTAGCTAGCATAGTGAGGACATATAGTCAGATTTTGGACCTATTTCTCGGGTATGGAAATTTAAAGTTTTTGCCGTCGCATGCGGCAATGCAGAAATTTTAAATACCATGAACCTAGAGGTATGTACTTTAGTCAAGGACTCTGTGATTATCGTAGCCTTGCTTACTAGTATGATGAGGATTTGGAGCACCATGATTTTGGATAGATGCATATGATTATCAGATTGTACCTTAAATGCTCTTGAACAAGTTTTCTCTACTTTTGTTCAGTCTTTCAAAAAAACTGTTTTGTTTGTTTTGTTTCTCATTATTTAACTTAGGAGTAGGAGTAGCTTTAGCTGTATTATAAACCTTTGTGTAACTTCTTACTATGAATCTCTTCTTAAAATAATGAATCGATAATTTTGCTAGACCTTATCTTGGATTTGATATTATAGCTCTGGTTTCAAAATGGTTCCTTCTTTTAAACAGATAAGTAGAACAGATTTTATCGTTATTTCCTTCTTGCTATTATTCTTGTATTAAATAATAATAATAATAAAACTGTCTTGATTACATCAATCACCTGCTTTACAATCTTGGTAGGAATCTAAATGTTGGTCTTGATATAGAATTTGATTTTTATATTGGGACATGAGAATATATATAGTGGACATAGACACTTTCTCTGACACGTATGCATGCTACACTTTGATTATCAACCCATCTAAATGCATATTAATATGTTGTTGATGTTTAAATTCTTAAAACCCCAATATTCTGATACAGTACAGTATCAGAGACTGGTTCTCTGCTTTTTTCAGTTTGAATTCGTAATTCAAATATAAATTTTATATTATTAGTTTTGTTTACATCACTGCACATGTATCTTATACACAAGGTTTCAATTCTTAAAGAAATTGGTTGAGTTTTGTGTTTGAACTTGTCAAATCTGAGACTGTGTGCATATTAACCCTTAATACTGGATTCCAAATGTTTAGTTCAATTTGCCATTTTTTAATGTAATATTTTGAGGTATATACATTGTTGCATGTAGGAATATAATGTTAGGTTTCATATTTTTACATGTTAGGTTATGATAAACATTAGGTTGGTTCGATGTTCGAATTTCTCCAAAATCCTAAAACTGAATACATGTTAACATTTTTACATTGATTTCAAATATTTAGTTCAAATTCAGATTTAATATGTAATATTGAACTGTATGCATAGCAAAATGTATGGATAGTATGTTAGAGTTTTATCTCTATCATGTTAGGATGTGTTGGGAGCATTGAGTTGAGTTGTACATATATTTGGGATCTGTATTATGTTTGGATGTTGTGGAGTCTATTATAGACACTTAGCTCTCTCTCTCTTTATCTGTATTTCTTGTGGATTTGGATCTTGCATCTTATTATCTATCTATCTTTCTTTCATGTTCTACCTTAGCTGTGATTGAGTTATATTTCTGTTATGTCACCCCCATTCGGAGAGTATAACTGTTATTACCTTCAACTGTTAGATATTGTGACCTAGGACAGCGTTCTACCACCGATACTGCGGCGTAGGCTGGACGTACCCACGTCACGTGCCCTTACTCTAGGGTGCGGGTCGTGACACTTCATGAGATGTTATCCCTCTCGGGAGCATCGGATACTCATGTCTTGTGTGTTTTACTTACATTATGTATCTCATGCTTCTACTATCATGAATCTATCATGAATCTGCTTGTGACTCATGTACTCTCATGAATCACAGAGCCTTCACGAATCTTTTCATAAATCACTCATTATGAGCCAGTAGCGTAGTCATGAATCTTAACGTAACTTGACTGGATCCTTGTGTATTGATTGGAGAAATAGGGGAGTAGAACTAAACATGTGAATATTCCAAAGTTGTGTAGTCATAAATCAACTCTTTAGTATAGCCATGAATTACCTCCAGCTGTTCACATGTTTATCTTGTACTCTGATTCACTAGTCACTGATAGTTCTCTATTTATAGTAGCTATTTACTTACAGTTCTCTCTTTTGTACCATGTTGTTCTTTCAGTTTCATGTATCTTACTCTCTAGCATGTTTATATTTCCTAACCTGTTATGATTTGTGTGAGATGTATTGTGCTCGCTCCTGTCCTGACTGGATCTGTTGAAAATATTACAGAGAATGAGGACGAGGCGCTCTGTACTACATACTATGGGACTACCCTAGAGGATTGATGTGACTTGGATCTCCAACAGGATCCATTAGCAGTAGATGACACACCTTTAGTCTAGAGTTGTCTTTCAGTTGTATTTATTTCTCTGGATTATGGTATTTGAGCTTTGGATGTTCTGGATTGCTGTGATATCTTAGACACTTAGATTCTCTATCTACTTGTATCTTTGGTGGATTCGTTTCATATCTATCTACCTTATCGTATTTCTACCTTAGTTGTGATTGAGACTGTATTTCTGTATTATCATCCATTCGGAGTGTATATACTGTACAGGTACCTTATATTGTTAGATGTTGTAACCTAGGACAGCGTTCTACCGCCGACACTGCGGCGTAGGTTGGGCGTATTCACTTCTCGTGCCCTTACTCTAGGGTGTAGGTCATGACAGTTAACGGTGCCCACTGACGGTCAGCAGCTTGGACAGTTGACTGGGCTTGTTAGGCCCACACTGTCCTAGACTTTTTCGACTTAGCACCCGAAGGTGCATAGTAAGAAGAGTCCAGATTGGCATATTCCACATTCTCAATGGACCGCATGGGGTCGGGCCCGTATGAGAGACGGTCGAATGCAGAGCTTTTGACAGGGCCACATGAGACACCCCGTCTGCAGCCAGGATTGGCTACCGCATGGGCCATCTGCCTGCGGCCAGAGTTGGCTGCCGTATGGGCCATCTGTCTACGGCCAAAGTTGGCTGCCGTATGGGCCATCTTCCTGCGACCAGAGTTGACTGCCGCATGGGCCATCTGCCTGCGGCCAGAGTTGACTGCCGCATGGGCCATCTGCCTACGGCCAGATTGCTCATCTTTCTTATACGGCCTATTCTTCGTCCATATGGATTTCCTTTGTTCCCCCAAAAGCTCAGTATCATAGTGTTTTCCTATGCTGGATTTGGGGGCAGTAGGGTTCTCTGTGGTCGAAAGCAGGGCCGCAGGAAAGCTTTGGTCACCGTCTTGGGCCGCAGAAGGAGCTTCTTCGAAAACCTGGCCGGGGGCAACAGTTTTGTGCTTCGACGTCCTGCAGGTTCTCTTTGGGTTGGATCGCTTCTGCGACGGGCTGGCGCTCCCTTCAGAGTGCATTTTTTTGTATGCTCGTTGGTCAAAACGAACCACGAGCATTTGCTGCGTAGAGCCAAGATTGGACTCATTGGATTACGTCACCAACTTCTCATCAGAGGAGAAGGAAGTTCCCAGCAGAGTCGCCATCGTGTTTGCCATTATATATCAAGAACAAGAATTACAGAGGAATTGAACTTGATTGCAAACTCGCTTGTATAAGAGAAAGCCTAGAAAGAAATCCAAGGAAACAATCTAAGTACAATTGTTTAGTTTTTGATTCTGGAGGGTGACGATGGAGGCTCGAAAAAATGTAGCAACTCTGCCTTACTCCTTGGACTATCTGACATGGTCCTTGCACTTGAAGAAATTACCCTTCGTAGGTTGCCAGCCTTTTGCATGGGTGTGGTACCCTGCTATTTATAGTGATAGATATCTTGAGCCGCATAGATGGCCATGTGACTACGTGGCTACAACAGCACACAAAGATTCGCTCTTTGGCTGCCAGCTGGTAATTTGTTGAGATTTTGTTGCAGCAAATCTGGGTGGTTGAGACTTGGTCAGCCTGCCACGTGTCCTATCGCAGGATAGGATCAATCTGTTGGAGTCATTTGAGCCGCATAGGTCTTTTAGTATTCGGCCATGCTGGGCCGCATAAGACTCATGCGGCTTAGGTCGCAGTCTCCCTTAGTCCGTATATAGCTTGGAGACTTTTGAGCCGCATAGATTCTATATTCTGGGCCGCATAAAGCTCATGCGGCTCAGGATGCAGTCATCCTTGGCCGCATTAAGCACATAGATTGAGCGCATAAGGTTCATGCGGCTCGGGTCGTAGTCCTTCTGGCCGCATGACTATGTCCAGGCACGTGGACCCTGTGTCACATCTTATCTTCTTTTTGTCAAAGTGTCAGAGCTGTCAGTTTTGTCAGTTTTGACAGAGTTTGTCAGCTTTATCAGAAGGGCTGATCAGCTTGGCCGCATAAGTAACTCTACCTTCTGCGGCTCAAGTCAGTCTGGTTGCTTTTAATATATAATCTGAGATATTAAAGATGGGCCGCAGGGGGCATGTCGAGTCTGTCATACGGGTCTTCTTTATGTGGACTAATTTGGCCCAAAGTACTCATGCGGTCATTTGTGATCCGCATAAACCCCATATTTTCTATGCTTCTACGATAACTGTATTAAAATATTTGACGATCTCCAAGAGCTATTTTTGGCTCGCTTCTACGACAACATGATGGACATAACAATATTCACCCTCATTGATACGGTCCAGTGCGACAAAGAATCGACGCATGACTTTATTGAGCGCTTCAGGCAGAACGCCCAGAAAATGCCTCTGGGAACTCCCGAGACAATCCGCATGGACACATGTCAACGGGGCCTGATTCCAGCTACCAAATTTTGTTTGGGCACGGGCCAACATACTAATTGGGCGACTTTTATCGCAAGTGCCGACCAGGCAGAGAAGAATGCCAAAGGCATTCATATCATCGGGCTCCAAGCCCTGAGTAATGGAGACAGACACTACAACAAAAAGGCCTATTAATAACGCTCGATAAGACGTATTGATGACGCCTGATACCTAAGCGTTATCAAAGTTCGAAATACTTTTTTTCTATGACGGTTTGGGCTAATTCTGGGCTTTTTATAACATTTATAAAACAAAGCGTAATTAATATTTTAGAGCGGTGGCAAACTTGTAATATTTTGCAAACGTATTAATATTAGAAATACCTTCTTCTCCTTCCATTTTCCCTCTCCTTCTCTTCCTCTTCCTCCGCTCCCATGCTCAGGGTTAGGTTTAGGGTTTCTCCACCGATCCATCCGTCCGATCCCTTTCGCCATGGACTCCGGCGAGGCCTCCGGCGCCCTCTTCTCCGTGCGGTAAATGCGGGTTACGAGAGCAAAGTCGTCGGGGGATGCGACGGGGTGCCAGAAGACGGAGTCGTAGTTGCCTATGCAGGTCATGGACTCATCGGGAAATCCTCTACTCACCATCCGGCGAAAGGTGAATTTTTTAATTCTCTAGTTTTTTGGGGGTTTTATTTGACAAATCATCGATTTTAGGGTTCCCGATTTTTCTTTTTTGTGAAGTTCTGTTAAAATTTCAATTCTCTTAGGGTGTTATTTGAAAATATGTTGATTCAGGTTTTTTTTTACACTTTTTACGATTTTTTTTCTGATTTTTTGTGGTTCAATGAGTAGTTCTTCTTTTGGAATGTATTCAAGGTTCCATTCTGCCCCATGGTCGGTTCCGAGGTTTACTCATCAGAGGTTAAGAAGACAGAGGTGCTCATGGAGAATTTTCGGAGGGCTATAGGTCTACGTATTAAAGAGAACAAGGAAGTATACGAAGGAGAGGTATGTTTTCTGCTTGCTTCTCTTGACCTTTTTCTTCTTGTACATTTCGTCTTCAATGAGGCAGTTGATACTGCTGTATATTTCTATCTTCTTCTTGTACATTTCATTCAAAATTTCATGGGTTTTTACAATAATGAATCTCTTCAAGTGCATTTGTCTTGATTAATCCATGAAAATCAATCCTTCTCAACTTATCCATCATTGTGGAATTTATGGGAATTTTACTATCATTGATATTGCAAAGATATAATATTCCATAAAGTCTCACATAATCTTAGTGTTCTTGATTTTACAGGTTGGCTAGATTGCCCTTCATTTGGACAGAACATAGGTTTTTTCATTCCTTCTAAAGTTCCTTTATATGAGTCTTATAATGATTTAGTATTGCCCGGAAGGACTCCTTCGAAGCAAGTCATTAATGTGCAAAGAAGAACTGGACATGAAGTAAGTATTGTGTTTAAAATTGATTCTTACTTTTATTAAACACCAAGTCTAGTTATTTTCAATTGCAAACAAAAGTAATTTATAACTCTTATTTTGCTCATGTCTATGCGCTTGATTGGAACTACTTCTCAAAAGTTATCAAAAGTTTAATCATTCAAACTTTGGTCTTCATAATCTGTAAAGAACCATGGTTACTTTATTTTTGCAAGCAATGTGTAAAAATGATCCATGTTTTAGCTGAATTAGTATTATTGTCTAGTTTCGGTTTTGGTTTTGAATGTGAATTTAAATTGTGGCTATTCTAAAAAGTTCATCTTAATGCAAACCTTGTCTTTTGTTGCCTAAAGACATAGTTGTCAATTGTTTCAACTAACTGGTTCGGATTTGATCTAGTAAGGATTGAACTAATTAAAGCGCTGACAGATTATTTTGTGTTATAAGGGAAGATATGGGTATTGCTGTAGACACAAAAAATAATTATTTGTTTGCAACAATGTCCCTTGAATACATTTATTGTTATGAAGCAAAGCTCAGGCAACTTGTAAGTGAAGTATCATTGTTTACAGCAATATCCCTTAAATTATTTTAAAAAGCATGTTTTATCATTACATCTATTGGGTGGGTGCAACTGTTGTACATTTCATGCTATTCATTTGAACAAAATCAATTACATAATGAAGTTAGCTTAAAATATAATTTTTCTCGCTATGCCAATTATAAAATACCACTATATGTGTTTAATATTATATTGTTACTTAATATAGCAATACAAGTTTGAGCTTCATACATAATCATCCTTAGTTTCTCTTTCAACAAAACCAATCATTTATAAGTTAGTTTTGGTGTTATAGACAAACCTTTATCTGATCAATCTTTGTCTTGGAAAAAAGAAATTTAAGGATATTGTGGAGGTTATTGATTGAAGATCAAATGCTTTTTTTCTACAGTGTCTGTACCTTTTTCCTGAGATAATTTGCAACTTGTTGATCATATGGCTATAATTCTACTGGTACTCACAGTGTTCATTTTTAATGGAATTATTGGCAGGTCACTTTCTTTGTTGGTGATAATTCCTGATATATGTTCGTAATTTCTTTCTTGGAGCAGGAAGGACCGGGGTCGGAAGCACTTAATGTTATTATAAATGCGACAGAATTGGCCAGCTATGATCAAGTGAAAGAGGTAGGTAAAAACTGTGATCCATGGGTGAATTTTTATTTTCTGCTCCAAATTTAGGCTTTTGTTTTTGTTTCTCCTGGTGCAATCCTTGTTGAAAATTCCAGGGTTCTAGCTAAGCTAGCCTGTGGGCTGGACCTATTGTTCTATGATGTGGTAAGTTTTTTTTTATTTCTTTAGCATTATGTTCTTTGCTTCAACTAAACGTTTATTCACTTAGTTTTGCCGTAGTTGATAGATAGATAGTACATTGGGTTTTCCTCAGTTGTGGTGGTGGGTACAGTTTTTAAGTTAAGATCAATTGGTACTCAATAATCAGTCATATTATATTCTTATTGAAAGTTCACATATTTGAATTGAATATTTGAAGGTTAAGCGAAGAATAATAAGAGATTCAATGTTGACTGTTTTTATCAAGACACTAAAAAGCGGATTGGGAGTCCTGTCTGCAGAACCCCATCGCGGTGGTGGGACTTTCGTAGGGCTCCCCCTGTGGGACTTGTTGGATCCGTGTCCATATATATATATATATATATATATATATATATATATATATATATATATATATATATATATATATATATAGTAAGAGAATTGGCTCCCTCTGAAATAAGTAGATATTTACATGTAAGCCAACAACTTAGTTCTGATCACACTTCAACAAGTTATCTTCAATCTAATTTACATTTCTACTAGTATCAGAAACCAATACACCTGCATCAAACAAGGAAATAAAAACATTAACACTTCAATTCACAATAAAAACTTGCAAGATTAGCCAATTGATGGAAAGTTGCATACGTCTAATGTGGGCATCATAAGTAATAATGTTGCAATTCCTGTAAACTTTAGTGGTATGCCAGTCTTAGGCATATCCTTGATCTTGATATGCCTGGTGGTGAAACTAGATAATCAAAGATGTGTGCTAGTTTGCAAATAACTAGTAATTAATTTTTTCTGTCAAAAATTGGTATTCATTATTTTGTGGTGCATATATAGAGGCCAATTTGCTCTAATTAAATTAATTTGGTCCCATTAATGATGTTCTTGAACCATTGAACACATGAAACATAATCATCTGTAAAATGTACCTTTATATTGTGGTTGTTGCTGGGATGCAGGATAACTGTTATGTTGCTAGCTTCTTTCCCCAACTATACCTTTATATTGTGTTTGTTTTAATAGACGGTGAAGGAAATCGAAACGTCCTCATTCCTTCAGGATACTGTTCTATTCCTTCCCTTTTAAAGGCATTGGCGTCATTGGAATTAGTTTTTTTCTTGCAAAATCTCTGCAATAGTTTTTTATGGTTTCTATATAATGTTATGATTGTTCCCATTTTCATGAAAACTCTTTTCTAAGGGATTATTCTGTCAAGCTTGCTCCAGATATGGGATAAATACCTGATCCCTATCATGACCTAGTTTATTTTACTCCTTTCTCTTGATATTTTATGATTAGATTTGATTTTTAGGCCTGACAATTATATGGACTGATTTGGTTGTCTTCTCTTTTTCTCAGGATTTTTCTGGTGTTCCGGCTGTCATTGATCTTTCATGATTATTGGTTATGTGGCCAAGTTTTGATGTGGACAATTTTGGTAGTTGTAAATATATATATGTATTTGGATATTCTATTTTGAGAATGTAATGAACATGTTGATATGTACTCTATTTTGAGAAATGTAATAAAGATGGTGATATATAATGTTAAGTTTTTAGAATGTAATATATAATATGCAGTATAGAGCGTTATAAATATGCTAATTTGAATATTATAAAGTGTTATAAATATGCTGCATTGAGCCTATACATATTATCTATTCATAACATTTTACAAAAGTTCTGAATTGTGCACTATATATTAAATATTCATAACGCTTTTATAGAAACTATTCATGACGATTTTTTATGACGATTTTAAAAAATATTTATAACACCCATTTTCATAACGGTTGCTTTGAAAAAAAAAGCGTCATGATTTGTCATTAATGACGCTTTTTAGCCGTCACTAAAAGGGTTTTTTGTTGTTGTGAGAGGGAGGCACCCTCAAAGCAGTAATGACGGCCGCAACAACAGAGGGAGAGGATCCCTCGTCATCAACATAAAAAAACAAGGGGCAAGGTAGCCACCGGCAGACTCACCCAAGCGAAAGGACACCTACTCCTTCTTTGATGACCAGGTCGTCGACATCTTCAACGTCCTCATGAAGAACAACATGTTTCGGCTGCCAGAGCTGAGGCGCCCAAAAGAGGTGGAAAGAATATATTGTCCTAAATACTGCCTATACCACTAGTTCATTGGCCATGCGACCAAGGATTGCTACATCCTCAAAGGGTAGATTCAACGGCTCATCGACTCAAAAGTCGTTACCCTCGAGAAACACATGGTGGCGGCCAACATGGTATCGATACAGTTCGACAATCTTCCGGGAGTCGAGGTCTAAGATGGAGTGATCCCGATACTTAAAGATATGATGGAGATCGTCTACCTTCCTCCTGTACATGACCAGAATGATCCTGCTTAAGATTGCAAAAGGCGAGGTCATGTGGGTGCACCCGGATCTAGTAGACAAAATAGTTCAACCTATGATCCCTCCAACCATAGGAAAAAAGAAGAAGTCCAGGCCATAACCAGCATAGCCTTCTTCTCAATAACGGAGACGCGTGAGGAACGCATTTTGCTCCCACAGTTCCTATTTAAAAAGAAGAAAATGAAGAGCATGCAACTTCTTAATGTGCCATGTCCAATAAGTTTCTTGTTATAAAGCTTGAATATTAACAGACCCTTTAATAATACGTCAAACTCTCTACAAAATGGATGTCGGGATATCTTTTAATCATACCTCTAGTAAACATATTCACATCCTCATAAAAAAGACCACATAGACTCTTATCAAAAAGAAAATTCGGTTACATGTTCTAGTCGCATAAAAGGACTTATTTATACATGGAATCTTGTCACAGCTGGGTTCCCAACACTTGCGTACTGCCTCCTCTGAAAGGTCAGCATTATTGCAAGTCTTCCCCTGTAACTACGAGCTCAAGATGATCGCAAGCAACTCCGAACCCCTTCCAGAAGATGTCCCGGAGAAGATGACGAGAAGTTGCAATAGAGGACAATTTTAGGGGAGCTTCCAAGCCTCTTCCCAAGGTGAAGGCCACTCCTCCCGAGCAAGCATGGAAGAATAAGTACGGGGGACAAGAAACCAACCAAAATTTAGAGACCAACATCCTCGTGCAGAGCAAGAGTAGCATGCCTTCTTCTCCAGGAAAGGTGATGCTAGCAGTGAGAAGGCAGAGAACCTTACTTTGTACAAATCGTACCGCTTTCCGGTTCGTCCCCACATCAGGAAAAAAAATCTCCATGTACAAGGGGGCAGACGAGACCATTCCTCACGACATCAGGAATATTCTTTGATCCTGCAACCATCCTATCATCTGAAGACTTAGCGCTAGCCGCCGCTATGACTCTTGCTCGATCCGCCAAAGAAGAAGGAGGCTCCAGGCCATGAGAGGAGAGTAGGTACTCAAACATGAGGAAAAAATAAACAAATGAGATTGTGGAAGAAGGGATGTCCCCAAAGCCTATTTATAGCCACAAGATTCATCAAGAGGCCATGTGAAGAGACACTCCCTACTAACTAGGGAGTAACTCCTCAATGTCTAACGAGGAGCCTATCTTCCAACTTCTAACTGGACCGGGTCAAATATAAGTGCCAGAGGTTTATGCTTGCCACGACGGCAACAAGACGGGGCAAGACCACGTAATTGGCATGTCATACCCGAACAAAGCCCAAGCGAGCCTGATCTCAGAAGGGGCCTACAAAAAAAGATGAGGCAAATTGCTATTACTTTTGTCATTAAAACATATATATACACAGAGAAGTACAAAAAATGGAGGGAGGACAGATTCAAATGTCCACACAAAATCCCTGAAGCTGCTGACGAAGAGAGGCTATAAGCTGTTTCTTTTTCTCAAGAGCAACGTGTCACGACCCGCACCTGGTTTAGGGGAACGAACACGTAGGTACATCCAGCCTACGCTACAGTGTCGACGGTAGAACATTGTATGGGTCGACTGTAATATCTAAAATATGGAATACAACCTGTCATCTCCGTACGGAGGAATAATATGGCATATGTAATATAAACTCAATCACATGTCTAAGGAAGATAAAGCACAATAATGATAGCGATAATGAAGATGAAAACTGAATTGTAGCAGAAGTCACAACACAATAAGTCAAGAAGTCTATGTCAAAATAATACATATCCTGAATAAAATATTACAATTCTCCTAATATATCAAACTGGAGACAAATCTAGCAACCCTAGCTACTAGCTAAAATACTACTGGAGGTGCACCCTCAGTGAGCACCGGCTCTAAGGAAAATCTCCTGGGCATGGTCGTCTGTCACGACCCGATCCCAAATAATTGGGTCGAACCGGATCATACCCAGCCTGCACCGTTGTTGAGACGACGGCAGTAAGCTGTTCCATTAGCAGGTAACCACAACAACAACATCTATATTTGTCACAACTCAATATTCGGGAATTGAACTTTATTAAACATTTGAAATAAATACAACTGAAAAGTGAAAGAACTGAAATAAAAGCTGAAATCAAATTACAAAAATTCTAAAACAACAAATCTAGAAACAGAAAATCTAGCTAGGCGTTCGGCTCGTCGGCCTCAGGTCCTGCGTCCTCCAAAGGAGACTCTGGCAGCACCACGGGGTACAGAACCGGGTCGTAATAGCTGTTGTATAACAGCTCAGCATCCTCATAGTCCCCTAAAAATGTATCTCCAGTCAGGAGGGAGCAAAGTACAATTCATGCTAATTTGACAGTTAAAATAATAATAGAATCATGCACTTTTAAACAATTTAGAAATGAACAGTTTTCTAACAGTAAAACAGTGTGATTTGAATAGGCAATGAATATGACAGGCTTGGGTTTGTTACAGTTCAGATACGGCTTATCCCCGTGTGTATGAGGGGTAAGCTAATAGTTACAGTAGTTACAGTAGTTTGGATGTGGTCATACTCATTACACTACTCCCCCAGTCCCCAAACAGTTACAGTAGTTACAGTAGTTACAGTAGTTACAGTCAATGCTCTCAGGGAGAGTTCCGTATTGCATCGTGGTTTAAACTTACAGTAAAGCGATTATTAAATAACTGTAAACTAACACAAAATATACTTGCCTCAAATGGACTGGACTTGAAGGGATGAAGACTTCGAGATGGGATTTAGACTCGTCCTCGAAATTCTATATTCGAGAAGTTCGACTCAGAATCCAGGGTTACCAAGCTAACTATGCTAGTTGAAATCTCTAATTGTGTCCTAATCAATTTTAATCTTTATTAATGCAATCACAAACAAAAACGCGATTATCGGTGCGTTGTAATTAATAACGAGGGAAAGATCATTTTAACTTGTATTTTGGAAAATCTCGTAGTTACCAAATTAATTTGATTAAAACTTTACATTTTCGTATTTATACATATAAAACTAAATTTCTTATTTTAATGAGAAATACATGATCGTTGTTAAATATTAAAACTTGTAATTTTTAAGGTGAGAAAACCTTATTAATTTTCTATATGAAAATAATTATTATTAGATTTACGCGTACGCTACAAGAACTCGCAAACCAGAAAACAACAGAAAATTCTACGCTACCAAATTACAAGTCATAGAACCAACAACCAGCTGGGCTTATGCCCATTACAATTTATTTACATAAATTAAAATAAGACGAAACGGTCATTAGTTCTAAAACTTCCTATAATTTAATTATGAGTAAATTAAATAATAATAAAAATAAATTAAATATTTAATGAGTCTCAGATATGGTCCAATCGTCATATAGGCTAATGCCTCAACATCCGGGCGAAGCCGGTTTCGTTTGCACTTAGCCGGGGCCCATTGACCGATACGGTCGTCGCCCAAAATCCAAAATATTTTTTCGAAATCCATTTTAAAATCATTTTAAAATACAATTAAATTCTACAGAAAATCTGGCAGCATTTCCTCTATTTTTGGTCAACCCAAAAACTGGAAAAGTGTGCCAATATTTTCCTACAAATTCCCAAACCAGGGAATCCTAATAATATATATATATAAATAACCACAATCATTCTCAAAATTAATTCGGAATGCCCCGAAACGAATTTGGGAATCCGAAACCAAACCAAAACCATCACAGCACAAAATTGGAGAGATCCGAAAACCAAAATATCTAGAAAACCATTTCCGAAAAGTTTCGGAAATAATTAAAACCAACTAACAGAAGCTTTCTGAAGGTTCTCGGAAAATCCCGGAAACGACGTTAACCCAAAAATCGAATTTTCCAAAGGGAATTCGTGGACCAATTCATCATTGACACGGGGAAGGACGAACTACTGTGATTAACCAGGGATTACCCAAAATGACAGAATTCGAAGGGTTGCCTCGGACTCGGGACACGCAAATCCACAGATCGGACTCGAAATCCAGCAAAGAGTGCTGGACAGGAGCTGTCCAGAACAGCGGACAGCCTCGGGGTGCGCCGGGGTGCTGGCCGGGCACGGGACAACACGCGGGGTCAGCGCTGGGTCGCGGCGGTGGAGCGCCGGGCGGCCGGGAAAACACGTCGGGGAGTCGAGGTGGCCGGGTAGGGCGTCGCGGGGTTGGGGTCGGCCGGCGGGTGGCCCGAAAACACGTGCGCGGGCGCTGGGTCGGCAGCGGGAGCTCAGGGTCGGGGCGCTGGCGCTCGGGGGTCGGGCCAGGAAGGTCGCCGGGGCACGGCGAGGGCTGGAGGAGGTCGGCGGGAGACCGGAGGGTCGGGGCACCGGCGTCGGGTCCGCTTGGGGAAGAGTGAAGGGGTTTGGGAAAGGGGAAAAGAAGAGGAAGGGTTTGATGAAGTGGTGAAGGGGTGTTCTCCTCTGGAAAGAAGAATAGAGAGAGAGGGATGGAGAAAGAAGAGTGAGAGGAAGTTAGGGAATTATTGGTGGTTTAGGAAGAAGTGTTGGTTTTAAGTAGTGGGAAGAAGGAATGGAGTGTTCCCTGAGAGTAGGGAATCGTGTGGTAGCAAAAAGATGTCAGGAGAGAAAAGTGAGGAGGGGAGGAGTAGAACGTGAGATGTGAGGGGAGATATCTGGTCCATTTGGACCAGATCCAAAAGAATTTAGAAAATATATTATTTATTTAAAACAAATCAGATTTTAAAAGAGTAGGATTAGGTCCGGGTCTGGGTTTCGGAAATCGGGTCCGGCTCGGGTCTGGTCGACAAACAAAAACCATATTGATTATTTTCGAAATTGATTTTAAAACCCAAAAATGATACTAATAATAATAATAATATTATGCTAATAATAATAAATCATAAAGCAAAAACTGGGTTTCACATCGTCAGTCCCTAAATACTCTAAAAAATGTTATCCGGTCAGGATTGGAGCGAAGTACAAACACTAATAGCAATTCCAATTAATTGACAAAAATTATAAGATAGTCATAAAGAATATGCTATATACGATGAGGAACAAAACTGATACAATGTAAGTAAAACTTTGTGTAGAAGGAAATGGTTGGTGAAAATCAAAGAAGAAATGATGAAGAATACTTCATGGAAGACTACCTTCTGAAGATCGATCTTTTTCCCAAATTCTAACATAACCAAAGAGTTGTACTCTCCGCAAGGTGATGCTCAATTCCTTCACAAGTTTGCTGGAGTGCTACTTAACAAATGCGTGATGATAATGACAAGTTCTGTCAAGACATAACCTATTTATAGGAATAAAGATTCACTATGCGGCAAGGTGCCATGCGGCTCGATTCTTTATTAAGAGATTAATCCAGCATTAACTGTCGCATAACTTTCTGTTCCAGAAATCGCCGATGACAGTTGACTTAGCCTCGATCCAAGCGATTGCTAAAAACGTCCGCCATAAATTTTGAAGACAGTTCGAATTTGAAAGGATTCAGTCAAAGTAGTGACAGCGTGACAAATGATCTAATGCGTCTAAAGCTTTGTGTGACGGAAATCCCCTCTCTTATGCTTGTTCAAAGTATTTCGAAACTTATTCAAGTTTTAAAAACTTCGAATGGGGTCTTGTAGAAGCATGAAAAATACTAAAAAAAAGGCACATAGATTTCATGCGCATAAAATATACATAGTCCTAAGTTAACGTTATCAGCCAAAGGACTTAGAGATTCTAAAAGACACACGGTCAAAGATGAGCCAAAGAGACGCATGGTTCATTCAGATGCATGACGTATTTTTGTCTCTTGTATGAAAAGAAGAACCTCGGACAGTGTACAATGTTCACACTATAAGACAGATGTCAGTGATTTTGTCATCCCCATCATTACACTTTATTAGCTGTGAAGGAAGTAGTTGTATGCGTCTACCTCTAAAACAGTATTTGTTGTATGCAGTTGAAAGAAACTACGCATTCAAAATGTTAAATGACACAGTTATTCAAAGAAAAGATATTACTTTCAGTAAGCAACCAAATGCTATGCGTCTAAAACTATCTGACGTATAGCTGATCCACAGTAAACATATCATATGTTGACATGGCAGTGTTTCGTGCAGCACATCTCAAAACACGTGGTGAGCTATACGTGATTCTCAAGCATGTTCACTCCCTACTAACCCCTAAGGCTCATGCGCCTACCCAGTTTCATGTGTCTCTGAGGCAGAAGATAGTGTATTTTCTGTGCATACGCACATGGCTATTCCAGTGAAGAAAAACTATAAATAGAGGACAGTTTCTTCCTTGTGAGCGGGCGCACAGGCACAAGGAGAGACAAAGTATGCTGTTTCTTTACTAAGAACTTTTAGAGAGGGAGAGCTTTTAGTGATAAAGTTTCCCCTTGCTACCGAGAGTTCATCAACCACCAAGCTTCATCAACTTTTGCATCAGATCGTCAACGGAGTAAAGAAGTCGAAGTAGACTTAATCTCTATCACCCGAATCCACAGATTCTATTGTACTTAGACTTCTTATTTAAGATTCTTGTACTTTTTTTCTACAATAATACAAAAGATTATATGTTTTCGGACTCTTTTTCTGTTAAAATAGTATGTCTTGGGCTTTGATAGATTCTGGAGGACTGTAGCAACCTAGCTCGTACATAGGTCAGGACCAAACTTTTTGGCTTGTAATCTCAGCAGCATCGGATAAACACCTCAGGCAAGTATACCTTGCCTATTTGATTTACAATAGTTACATGCTTGTATTCCTTATCACTCGTTCAATTTGGACATACTGCTACATGATTCACCTGCTCTCGTTTGTACGCTTACATGATTATACATGTTAACACATAGAGATGATACACGGATTCATATTGCATGGCATATAGGTGACTCGTTAATGAACTCTGGATGTTTACATGTTGATGGATTTTTTATGTGTACATGTTTGACTAGATTTCTGGACTTATCATTTGTTAAAGTCGGATTGGACATGTAGTGGATACAACATGGACAATATTATTGGGTGGGAAGGACAGTCACTAGGTATAGGGGCTACAAGGAGTGTTCACTTTGATGATGCTGCATAACGTGCGCCCGGAGGGAGCATTAATGCACGAGTACCCATTAGACAGCCCCAACATCAAATGTTGTCTTCAAGTGCATTCTACACATATTAGTTAGCCTGTCTAGTAGTAGTGTTACTTGATCACCTATTTTTCACCTGGATTACCTGTCTACTACCTTCATACGTTATTTATTGTACTTCATTTTGGCATGTATATTATGTATCTTGCTACGTCCCTCTGAAGGTATGGTTTCCTTCCAGGTATATGCTGAGTTCTGATATAGAACATCGGGAATACTTCTTCGGGATTCAGGTATCACTAGATGATGTTTTCTTATCATTCTTTTGCAGTATTCCTTTGCAGCACCCAGTTTCTAAAATAAAAGTAATTTTGAACTTTTGTATATTTTAATTATTTAATAATGTTGTTTAATTCATGATATGATTTATGGTAATTTTTAATCAATTTAAAACTATTTAAATTAATGACTTGTGATTTTGATGTTTGGCTAGTATAACCCTAGAGGCTGCATGACCTAGAGACTAACCATGACCATGGGGATCTAACCAAGTGATTAGGATGACTAATTGTGACTTTTTAGCCTAGGGGTATTTTGGTTATTTTGGAATTTTAATGAAAATAAATTTTGATTGATAATTATGGTGCTAATCTTTTATTAGAGACTAGCCTAGTTTTAACCTAACCTAGATGCTAATGATGTTCATGGAGGTTTAGTAGAGGGTTAGAGACTTAATGGCTAGGTTAGACTAATATCTAGATATTATGTTAGTAGAATATTTTAGGCTAAATGTTAAGAAAGATTACTTTAGATGTGAGCCCTTAGATTGGCTAGAATTGTATGGAGAAACCTTAGCCACTCATCTAACTTTGCAAAACCCTAGACTTTATCAACAGCCATCAATCACATCATTCCCCTATTTAATCACATCATCAAGGTTCTTGCCTATTTTTAAATACCTACATAAATCCCTATTAGTGTTCTTCCCCAAACCTCCACCAATTCCTTATTTCTCCACCAAATTGGACCAAACCAATTGCATTAGACTCCGCTACAGTAGAGGATACCAATAGTGGGCAGCTAGCAAGGATTCTAGGGCTTGGGATCATTACAAGTGAGAGAAGAGCTCTCATTTCAAAGCCTATTTATTGAGGTTTCACCCTCAATAGGTAAAACCTATCAAACACCTTTAAATTCCCAATTTCTTTCCATAGATGCATCCATTTAGGGTTCCCCTAGGTGTAGCCCAAGTTTGGTAGGAATTCGTATCCATTTTGTGTCCGTATCGGACACGTATCAGTGTCTTTAAAAGGGTATTTGATGAAATGCTTGTTCGAAATAAATATTGCTAATTTCAAAATCAAAATGAACAAATTTTGAGCCCTATATGTAGGGATTAATAATCACCAACTCTGACCACAAAGACACTTGTGTCCGGGTCCAAAACGAGGTCGGACTCGCAGTACGACACTGTCACAGTGTGCCCTGCTGCTCGATATTGATTGCGGACACGACACATAATGGTTTGACACGAAACTTCATGGACACGTGGAGGAGATGACTGACACCATGTCCAAGAAGTTTCGTGTCGAGTTATGTCATGTTGAGTGAGAAATCGATCGTGCATTGAAATTGTACACACTGTGCACGCAGGAAAATCCGTACTGATACGCGTCTCGTTCACACAATACGGCTCACTTGGACACGATGCAGACACATGTGCACGTACCCCTAGTCCCCCTCTACCCCTAGACACGAGCACGACGTATCACGTGTCGTGTGTCATGCGCACGACTCTGTGACACGCCCGTACGAGACTGTGCAGAGCAGTCGTGTCTGTGCGTGTTTATTTTCCTATGGACACGTTCGTGTCTAGTTTTTGGACACAAAGTTAACCCCCTGACACGTTTACATGTGGGGGACACACTGGACACCCTGATTTGGGTTAAAAAATGAGTATTGGGTTTCGAATTTTAAAATAACGAATGTCTCATGTCACATTACTGATATATGTAGTTTACTGTTTTCAAATGTTCAAATTCGATTTCAAAAAGGAGTTTACATTTATACCTGAGTCCAGTTGTTCGAATTTGGTTTCATGATGTTCGATTGGTTTTTACTGATATTTGATGTTGGTAATTCGAAATTAGGTATCTTTGTATGTATATGTTATATACCTGTTTCAGGTATATATATATATATATATATATATATATATATATATATATATATATATATATATATATATTATTATATATATATATTATATTATATATATATATATATATATATATATATATATATAATTTGAGTTCAGTGAGAAATGTCCATATATTTGTATGTATTTATATATGTTAGAATTTCTGAGATGATTGCGAGAGTTTGAGGGAGGGATAAGAGCAGCAGTGACATGAAGGCCTAGCCTACCTTGGCTTGGCATGGCAGGATATTCAGCAGCAGTGAGGAAAGGAGATTGAGAGAGTGTGATTTTGAGAGAGGGATAGATATGTGTAATTGAGAGATTTTAGTGAGTTAGTATAGGATGACTGAATTTGTGAGGATTGGAAGTATGAGAGTGAGTGTTAGTTAGATATTAGGTTGTGGGGTTAGTATGGATTTTGAGTTAGAGTACAAGTTAGAGATTGAGTTAGAGTTTGAGTTAGCTTAGGGTATTGGCATATATGTTCTATATTTTATGTTATATATATTTACTTAACCTATGATTATATATGGTTATATTGTATAAGTTAGTTAGGATAAGGGAGTGAGGTAGAGTTTTGTGATATCTATATGCAAAGTGTAGTTAGGCTAAGTCTATAGCTATATGTTAAGGTATCATAGGCTATGCACCTATAGCTAGGGTGAGCTATTTTACTTTATGATGTAACCTAGATACAAGAGGTATAGATCCATTTACCTTAGATTAGACTCTAATAACTAAGAAAAACTAATTGGACTAGTTAGACTTAAGACTAGCTAGGCTTAACCAAAGAATTTGCCCAATAGGCCCAATATGGACTTATTGACCAGAGTTTGACTAAATGATGACCTAGTTTGACCAAATTTACTTCTTGACCTAGTTTGACCTAGACAGTTGACCAAGAGTTGACTTTGACTTAGTTTGACTTAGAATCATGTAGTTTGCATTACAGATTTCCATTATTACAATTTGAGTACTTAATAACCTGTTTTACTCTAAATATGACTATGTGACACCAGTCCGGACATCTATTCATATCAGTCGTTCAGGATGACAGACAAGTACATTCTCTGACCGTTTTATACTTGTTAGGATTTATATTCTTGCTCTAGATTACTTTACATGATATTGTTACGTTATTATCACGGATTGGTACTATATGGATCTTGTCATGCGATGTTATCCCCCTCGGGGTGCATCAGATACAGTTGTCAGTGCTTTTCACGAACATCTTGTATTTCATGTATACCGCTATTCATGTATACTCTTGTGCAATCTTGTACTCTCATGATCACATGAACAAACATGATAAAAATCTCTTGTCCAAGGTAACGTAACTTGACTAGATCATTGTGTATTGATTGGGGAGGGTGAGTAGGAAATGGTTATGTGATCAAAATCCCATCTTGTGAAATCTTGTAAAAATCATGTATATGTCCATTGTATACTCATGTATGATGGAGTTACCCTTGCATTGTCCTAACCCGTTTATATAACCATCTCATGCTCTAAAACACATGTTACTTACAGTTCTTACTTATCATGTATATAGATATTTTCAGTTATCAAATCTCTCTCGTTTTCATATATATTTCTTTACAGTCCATGTATCTTACTCTTTTGTATGCTTTATATTTCCTAACATGATATGAACTGCGTGAGATGTATTGTGCTCGCTCCTGTCTTGACTGGACCTGTTGAAAATATTACAGATGATGATGGTGACTGCCCTACTTTCTATGGGACATATGAGGGTGACATTTAGGAGCCTGAGGAGCATCTAGCTCAGTAGAGGGTGCCTAGTTTAGTCTAGTATTTATAGCTTTATGTTTGTATCGGATTGTTCCGATTGTTAGTTGAGACTTAGTATTCATGACTTGTATTTATTTGTGTTGAACATCTATTTTGTGTGGTGTGATAACTCTATTTATATTCAGTTTCTTTCTTTTATCTGATTTCATATCGTGCTCTATCTTCCCTAGACTTGTGATTGAGATATAGAGTAGAGATATTATATTATACCTCCGTGTGGAGATGACAGGTTTATATATCTTGTTGTTAGATGTTAGATGTTATAGATTTCCTATACAGCGTTCTACCGCCGACACTGCGGCGTAGGCTGGACGTACCCACGTTCTCGTGCCCCTAAACAGGGTGCGGGTCGTGATAGTTTTCCTTATTTAGTTTCTTTGTAGTTTAGTTAGAATTGTGGATGTATATTATGGATATTTGTATATTTGTTCTGATGTGAATAGCTTATACGTATTCGAGTCGGATTAGAGTATGGTTGAATACGTAGCTGGCTATTGCCACATATCTTAGTCCCACATATTTTGGGACTGGGGCGTGATTGATGCGGATGGCAGTATTCTTACCTGCAACCAAAGGGGACAGACGTACGCAGGAGCCGGACTTGCACATGAGGAGGTTTGAATACACGACCGTTCGTCCACTTCTCTCAACTTACGTCATGTGATCGACCAAAGGAGCATGGAGAGAGGACCTCCTACTATAATAGAGTGCCTTACTCTGCAACATCGTTGCGCTAATATCAGGATCAACTGCTATTGCATGCGACCAGTGACATCCAAACCAAGACGGTCAGTGTTCCAGCGACAGTACGCCCCTTTTCCAGCCCGACAGTGTCTCAGGAGACGGACCTATGACAAGGAGGAAGAGCTACCCTATGCCTCATGTTACATGACCTGGGGACCTGTGAGTGCCAATCCCAAGATGAGATACACCTCAGGGAGAAGTGTCCTTAATCTTCACGATAATTCTGTATCCCAAGGCAGGGGAGTAGCAAGAACCGCACGACAGGCCCTTTCGTCCGAAGGGATTTATCAAGGCACTCGCTCCCGATCGAGAGCTCCGTTCGATGAGCTAGGCTGACATCTTGGGGCAGTATCCCTCAATAGCAAGAGATGCGCGACGTTCTACCTTAAATTGGGGGTAGTATTCCTCAACAATCTGAATGAACCAAGTCCCTATTGTATCTTGGGGGCACTAATCTGCTGTATTCTGAAGACGATGACAAGATGTCAGCATTTTCTGACTTCGAAGTGGATAGCGTAGATTCCAATTGTACAATATTATCCACCACTCCTTCTGCATCTTCTCATCTAGCTTCCTGTGTACGACCGGTAACGACGGAGGCAAAGGTGGCAACCAGACAAATCAACTCTGGACAACCATGAAGCTACAATTAATACTATCAATGATGCACTCCAACAGTTGTTGGCAATACAAACTGCCGCAGCCGTACCTCAAGCAGCGCTGCAAGACAACCAGGAGATAGAGGAAAAAAGGCAAACTATCACAACCGTACCTCAAGCAGCTCCCTAAGACAACCAGGAGATAGAGGAAGACGATAGCTCTAGCATTAACCCTCCTAACCCCCCAAATACAGGGGGTGGTCATATGTCAGTGATGTTGAGATACCAGCCAACAGCCGCTACCCCACAATAGGCGATCGATGCGCATGAAGCCATTCGTGCCCTGCATTCTCGCCTCGATGAGCAACCGAGATGAACTCAAAAGGCTCGGAATATCACAACCTACCCTCCTGAATGGGATTATATGGTATGCCCACTAAAGTACAGGCCACAGTCGTTGTTGTCATTTAATGGCCTAGGCTCACCTCGACAACATTTGAAGTACTTCTCAGACGATGCACTTGTCGAAAGATGATGTGTTGCTCACAAAACTATTTATCGGCACTCTACAGGACGTAGCCTTTGAATGGTTCTACAGTTAACCTAATGACTACATTAGGACCTTCGAAGACCTAGAGAGACTATTTCTCTTGTAATTCTACGAACGTAGAATGGAGAAGACCAAAGGAGAAGTAGCTAGTGGGCGACTTCATCGAGCGCTTCAGACTCGTCACGTTGAAACTTCCTCTTGACATATCGCAGTCTTTGTTGATAGACACGTGCAAACACAGTCTCCTCCCAATTGTGAAGTTTTGCTTAGGATCGACTAAGCATGAGCAATAGTCCACTTTCATCGGAAGTGCCAACACAGAGGCAAGCATCCCCTGAGCAGAAGTAACAACGACCATAATGATAGAGGGAAAGAATCCCTCACGGTCGACGTTTACTAAGGCGTCAATCGACCAAAGCAGAAAGTGTCGGACACTCCCAAGCCTAAAGAGTGTAACCCCATGAAATCGATTTTTAAAATTTTTCTACGATTCATTAAAATTTTCTGGAATTTTTGAATTTATAAAATATTTATTTTATTTTTGGAAAGCCATATATATTCTTAGTCATGGTTTGATTTAAATTGGCCACGATTTAGAAGGGCTAACCATGAATTCGGCTAGAGCCCATGGATGTAGTCATGAACCATGGCACATGGCTATGATTAACTTTTCCTAACTAAATTAGTTGCTAACTAATTATGGTTAGTGGTCCATGGCTTGCTAAGCCATGGACATTCCTAGAACATTCTACACCCCTCCTAAATTACTTTGTTGCTCCCGTTGTTCTTACAATTTACATCTAGTGCCCATGGCAATTGCTTGGCACCCTAGCACACTAATCCTATTTAATTGGACATTCCCCATTCTTCCTCACACACAAATTTACAAACAATACAATTTACAAACTCACACACTCTCTCTGTCTCCTCTACCAGCCTAGTTCCGACACATCAACACACACACGACCTCTGCCACCCCATCTCCGGCCACCTTATCGGAGTCCACCACTCTCCTTCTCCCCGCTGCCCAAGCACCATCCCTCTGTCCACTTCCCCGACTCCTCTACAGCAACATCACACTCGACCACACCTACGCCACCGCCACCACCAATTTCCCATGTCCCCGCACCCTGCTCCGTCTATCACCGCCCTCCTCCGACCATGCCAACACCAAGACACCTCCGTCAAAGCACCACCACAATCGTCACCATCACCCACGACTCCACCACGTACTTCGTCAACCCACAATGCCACCATGCAACACCACCGCCGCCGCTACTCACCTAGTCGTCTCGTCGTCCGCTAAGCCGCATCCTCCGTGACAGATCTACAAGTGCCGCCCCTCGACTTCGTCAACCCAGATCCAGCTCCGTCGTGACTCCTCCACCGTGTCTCCCCGTTGCGGCGTACATCCAGCGACCGAATCCGCCGAGATCCAGAGCCGCCTCGACGAGCTGTCCCGGCCGCCAATCTCCGACGAGTAGCCCTCTCGAACTCCCTCCTCCCGTGCGCCACCGCTGAGCTCCGCCTCGACTCCGGCCACCTACTTCTCAAACCCCCACCACCACAACCATGCATCACCACTCCCCGCGCCGATCGGTGCCGCCTTTGTGCGTTGAACCTCATCGAGCCTCCGCGGCGTCGCCGTACCCAGATCCGGCCGCCAGAAGCCCTCCGTGACCTAGATCTCCGCCGCCGTGCCCTGTCAGCCACCGTCAGCATCACCCGTGGTGAGCCCCTCTCTCGACTCGTCCTCGAAGCCCCCGCCGGCGGACGCAGCATCGAGCCGGAGCACGCCGTAGTGAGAACCCTCTCCCTCACCTCTCTTTCACTCACTCTTCACTCCCTCCTCCCTCTGGAACACTCTTGCTCTCTCCTCCCCCCTCACTCTCACCTCTCTAATCTCTCTTCTTCTATAAAATTTTCCATCGAGCTCAGCTCTGCGAGGCCAATTAATGGCCGAGCCCTGGGCTCTTCCCCTCTCTCTTTCTTGTGTAATATGTTGGGTTGGGCCCAATACAATGGGCTGGGCAATCAAGGTTATAACTAATTTTCTTTTTTGCTTTATTTGCTTTATTTTGTGTGGGCTTACAGTGAAAGCCCATTACTGTATATACACTATAGTACAATACTATATATAGTATGAGTATATTAATAAATGGTATTATATATACTAGCATATGTGCACGTGCCTTGCACGTATTTTAACATTTCTTAATTAGTTTAGGAAGACTCTTTAAAAAGACCAAAGGGTAGTCTTCCTAATTACTAAGTTGTCCTTATTAAAATTAATGAACTATTTTTAATTAGTATAAGTATGTAAGGGTATTTTCGGAATTCAAAAGTTTCACCATCTAAGTTTTCCTATTATATAGTAGAATAGATATGTATATTCATTAATGAGTAATATATATGTATGCTATTATATAAATATGCATCTATATATTGAATATGGGCTCTTGGCCCTACATTGTATATAATAGCCAATTTGGGCTTTCAAAGCCCTAAATTATTTATATTCATCCAAAAAAAAGGGCTACTGGCCCAACATTATTTAAAAAAGAGCTTTCTAGCCCTAAAGTATTTTATTATTAATTTAAAGGCTTTTGAGCCTATATTAGTATTAACGGGCTACTAGCCCTAAAATATTGTAAGTAAATGGGCCTCTAGCCCTAAATTACTATTTAAAAAGGGACGTTTGCCAATATTATTTAATTGAGCATTTTACTGGGCTTTTGCCCCCACATTATTTAATAAAGTAGAAAATGGACATACTTAATCAAATTTTTCTATATTGGGCCTATAGTCCTAAATGGACCCATTTTGACTAATAATGGACATTAAGTCCTAAATTGGAAGTAGCAATTATTTATGAGTTTTTACTCTTTATTTTAATAGTCAAATAGTCTAATCAATTGACTAAAGGACTATAAATAAATTCTTCTTCAATTTATCCATGGCATTAAAAGCCTAAATGACATTTTGATTTACTTGAGATTTATATAGCTCTCTAAATATTATATAAATATTATTTGAATAACCAAGTGGATATGGGCTTGTATTACAAGTTACTATTTAGCCATAGCCTTCAAATAATATTGTTAATTTCTAAATATAATTTTTGGATAAATATTATAAACTATATTTCTTAATCAATTCTCCTTTTAGCTTATTTAAGCAAATCGCGATCATGACTAATCAATTCATTTTCTTTCTTCGATTATCGTGCCGACTTCTAAATCTGGACTTCTATATATTAAACTCGGCTATTGGACTATTCTAGACTTAATGCAACGGCTTATTTTGTCGTTTGGGATCATTTGATGCAATTTAGCTTCTAAGACATTTCGTGTCCACAAGTTCGTGTCGTGCACGTCGAGTCCAACTAATTTAGGCAAGTGCTCTACACTATGTTTATCCATTTCATAAATATTGCTATAAATTCTTGTGTAGTTAGCACTAAACATTTCTTGTAACACTCATAGCAAACACTAGTACTCCATGACTATATTTCATGACTAGTGATTTATTATCATGATTAGTGATTTTACGTGTCGTGACTTGGGATTTGGAGTACTTTGGGCGGGGAAATACTTTAGTACACATGTGGGCTACCCCGAACTATCCCACTAGTCTTCACTTGCCTAATAGAAGGCGCACACGACACGTGTGTCATGCCGGATCTTACCCCTAGCCGCCCACATGTGAAACACAGTATTTCATAGCACTTAGAATTAAACTATTTTTTACTACATGCCATGTTTAGCCTTGATTCGCCTAGTTTATCATGATTAGCCATTCCTTTATATGCTCATTACTCTTAGCTAGTTGCTTTTCATTTCTTATTACTTACATGATCCATTACATGCTATTTTCCATTTTATGACTATGACATGTATTTGTAGTTTATATTTCTGTTATGGCTAACATATGTGCACGAGTTACTTGCTACAATCCTGACTGGATAACTATTTTTAGGCATTGTCAATGACCATTGTACCTCTCTGGACCTTTGGACCCTGTAATGAAGCAGACCGAAGCTATATTTAGATGGAGATATTTAGGACCTTACTTGCTTAGTTTCCTTTTCTCAGTTTTATTTTAAATAATTGCTACCGGATTTATATTCGGGAGACTTTCTCTGGTTTTGTAATAATTTGTGATCAAACTTTGGGATCAACACTTGCTTATGCTATTTTGATTATCAATTTATCATATCCTGGTTATTTCTTTATTATCTGCATCTCTTTAGTTTCTTTGTGATTAGCTTGCTCGACTTGGTATTACAGCGCATTGCGTTGTTAACGCGACGTAGGCTGGGCGTTCCTCACGCACCCGTACCCGAATATCCTGTGGGCGCGGGTCTTGATACATTTTTTTGGTGGCCCATGTAGGTCCTGTTTTCGCGACTAGTGCGAAGTCGTAGTGGTACTTAGGTTAGTCATGTCACTACGAGCCTACAAAATTTTAGATTATTTTAAGGTTAGGGAAACTCAATCACAGATTAGGAATCTTCTTTGAACATCTATGATTTCCTTAACCTTCTTGAAACTTATTATATTCCTTATTTTTTAAATCATGAGTCCTATATTTCTAATTTTATCCTAAATCGTGTCCTAGTGATTTTGATCATTTCTAGGATCCTACTAAATTTTGAATTTTTCTCATGCCCAAATGATTATGGTTCTTAGACCTTGATCGTGCTAAATCAAGACATTTCTAAAATTTTATATTTCTTGTTCATGCCAATTCTTTATTTGATTAATTTTAGCCGCAAAAAATCACATCATTCTTATATTTGATCTTGTCCGAGTGACTTTGATTATATTAATAATTGTGTTAAAATTTTAATCCTATCTTTGGTTATATTTAGATTTTTATTCCATTAATCGTGTTAATTCAAATTTTGAGGACAAAATTTCTTTAAAGTTGGTAGATTTGTAACCCCCTGAAATCGATTTTTAAAAATTTTCAACGATTTATTAAAATTTTCTGGAATTTTTGAATTTATAAAATATTTATTTTATTTTTGGAAAGCCATATATATTCTTAGTCATAGTTTGATTTAAATCGGCTACGATTTAGAAGGGCTAAAACCATGAATTGGACTAGAGCCCATGGATTTAGTCATGAACCATGGCACATGGCTATGATTAACTTTTCCTAACTAAATTAGTTGCTAACTAATTATTGGCTGGTGGTGCATGGCTAGCTAAGCCATGGATATTCCTAGAACATTCTATACCCCTCCTAAATTACTTTATTGTCCTCATTGTTCTTACAATTTACATCTAGTACCCATGGCACTTGCTTGGCACCCAAGCACACTAATCCTATTTAATGGGACATTCTCCATTCTTCCTCACACACAAATTTACAAACTCACACACTCTCTCTACCCTCTCTCTGTCTCATCTACCAGCCAAGTCCCGACACATCAACACACACACTCGACCTCTGCCACCCCGTCTCCGTCCACCTTGCCGGAGTCCACCACTCTCCCTCTTCTCGCTGCCCAAGCACCATCCCTTTGTCCACTTCCCCGACTCCTCCACAGCAACACCGCACTCGACCACACCTACGCCACCGCCACCACCACCACCATACAGTACACCTCTACCGCCACCACCAATTTCCCCTGTCCTCGCACCCTGCTCCGGCCAACACCGCCCTCCTCTGACCACGCCAACGCCAAGCCACCTCCATTACCAAGCACCACCACAATCGCCACCATCACCCACGACTCCACCACGTAATCCGTTATCCCACAATGCCACCATACAATACAACACCACCACCGTCGCTACTTGTTAGTCCCGAGGCATAATTTTTGATAGAAAATAGAGAAATGAAACGATTGTAAAAACAATATTTTGCTGCAACACTTCAAAGAAGGTGCTTGACAGAGATCCTTTAAGAATTCTGGATAACGAAAATCTAAAAAGATTCTGTTATAGCAGCAAACGAATGTAATACTTCTAAAAAGAAGTTACAAATCGAATTGTTAGCAGCAACAGCGATGACAGGCGATGGATGGAATAATAACCTGCTGGGGTGAATGATTATTGTTGCTCAAAGCTTGATTCTCCCCCCCCCCCCCCCCACGAATAACTTTCAGGAACCAGCAAGTTCGACGGAGAACTTTGGAACACTCCACTCTTCTGACTCCTCGGACTGCAGTAGACTCCTGCGCTAAGTGGCGTTGTTGCTCTGCTTCTCTTCTCTCTCAAACTCTATGGGCATTCGTAAGTAATTGTGTTAAGAAACACTTGTGTTCTCTGCGTACTGAGAAAGAAAGAGCAGAGAAGCTTTTATAGCCCCACTTTGTAACCGCCCAGTTAGCAACATGTTCGGGATGTGAGAAGAAACCGTCCCGAACATGCTGTAACTATTCAAGCACCAACTGTACCACGCGTGCACCATACACACAGCATCAACAGCACAACCTGCGTAACGCCTGCAATACGTGCACCGCGCACATAGCGCCACTAGTGCAACTTGTACAACGTGCGTACAGTGCCACCTGCGCAACACGCACAACGCGCGCACGTGCACCACACGCGCAACCAGCGCCACCTGTGCACCGTGTACACCCTGCGCCTACCGTCGTGCCAACTGCTGTACCATCTGGCGGGCCATCTGGCCGTACGATCAGGCAGTACGAACTGGCACACGAACGGCTGCACAAGAGGCTCGTACAACGAGCATAACTTAAGCGTACTATGTGCCTAGCGATGATGATGTCGTGCTAAGTGCAAAGTACGCCAATAAAATGCCACATTACACCTCATGAGCCCATGAGCCCGAGTCCGAGTCCGAGTCGCTAAGCCCCTACGGGGCTTAGCTCCAATGGAATAAATTCCAAGAGGAAAAAATCTTTAAGCTTACCATGGAGTCTTAGCCTTACCTCCTAGTAAAATCACCCACATGGTTCCCTCCTTAGGGTCACCACCCCATGTGCATATCCCAACAACACATACCAAGTATATATGTTGAGATACCTCATGTTGCTTTTCCAATGTGGGAGTAAACTTCACTAGGCATGTTGAGAGCAAGCTCTCTACATGTAAAGGAAAAGCTCTAACAATCTCCCACATATCTCAATATATGGATTTGAGTGTTCCCCACAGTAACTATCCATCATTTATTAGGAGAGATGTCGCTGACGACTTGAATCTTCCCGCATAGGTCAAACAACAGACTATAATACAAGAATGGACTAAGCCTTGAATTCTGCACCATAGCTGAAATTCTTTCCACTCACATAATGTAGTTACATGTGCTTCTAGCTGCACATTAAAGGCCCTGTGTCAGCCTAGTTTCAGTGTATAATTTTTGGCGTCTACATGTTTACCCTCAAGAGACGGCCTGCTATCTCTGTCCATACACTATAGATGAGTTCTTTATTAAAAAGACATGGCATGAAGCCTTGCGCCTCCCTTGCGGTGCTATGCCGCTATGATATGGCCTAAAGCTGAGGCCTGACCCCTTAGAGGAAACCTCATCGTAGTGTCATACTACTGTACCATGAGGTCACAGCCTCTTTGTAGTGCCATACTACCCAACATGAAGCCTTAGGCTCCTTTGCGGTGTTACGTCGCAACGACATGGCTTGCAAGACTGAGGATTTACCCCTATTCGATACCTCATCATGGTGTCGTGCCACTGTAACATGAGGAACACCTCCCCTTTGTAGTGCTGACTACCCCTCTTTAATTTTATCATACAGAATTAGGCTGGCTGCCTATTTGCGGTGTTACGTCACTGTGACTTGGCTCGCAAAGTCGAAGCATTACCCCTTTCGGGAACCTCATGGTAGAGTCACCCTACTGTAGCATGGAGTTTTACTCCTTGTTGTGCTGTGCTACCGTGCTTCTTGTAAAGCTCATCAGGCATTCACTCTGCCTGAGAACTCATTAAGGCGTTTAAGCCAACCTCCCACAGGATCCATTTTCTGTAGAAAACAATAGTAGATACTAGTGGTTGTAGGTCCGTAAGCTCTCCACACTACAGAGGACATGTACCCACCGTTCCTATTATTTTCCCAGTTAATGGTCCTCCCTTGAACCAAAAGCTAGATGCCTAGTAGATTTCTTTTTGAACTAATAGTATAAAACTTTATGGTTGGAATGCAATAACACAATATCAGAATGCCTTCAACCCATTTTACTTGCTGTGTCATCGACCAGCTGGCGCTTGAGGCCCTTGGTAAACAGATCTGCCAGGTTTTCCTGACTTCGAACATCAATCACTGTAATAACACCTCTCTTGATGAGATCGTGTACTGTCATGTGCTTCAACCGCACATTCCTCTTCTTTCCATTGAAGAGGTCATTTGATGTCACCGTGACAGTCGCCTGGTTGTCACAGTATATCGAAATGGCCGGTATTTGTGCCCCAAGTACTGGAAGATCATACATGAGCTCCCGAAGCCATTCTACTTCCTCCGCTGCGATATCAAGTACAAAGAACTCAGATTCCATGGATGACTGCGAGAGCATAGTCTGCTTCTTCGACTTCTACGATATAACAGCTCCACCTATTGTGAAAATGAATCCACCTGTGAACCTCTTGCTCTCCAACTCTGAGCACCAGCTGGCATCACTGAAGCCTTCTACTGCCGGCAGATTTTCGCTGTAGTGCAGTGCATATGTCTGAGTCTTCTTGAGATATCTCATAACCCATTTCACAGCTTTCCAGTACACAATGCCTGGGTTGCTCGTGAAATGACTAAGAATTCCCACAGCGAAAGCTATGTCAGGCCCTGTGGCAGTAGTAGTATACATCAAACTCCCGATAACGCTTGTATACTCCAGCTGCCTGACGCTTTTTCCTGAATTAGGCTTCAACTTCATATCACACCTCTAAGGCGTATCGATCCCTCGAAGATCCTGATACCCGTAGCGTGTGATCATATTCTCAATATAATGAGACTGTGACAGCGCTAGTCCAGTGTCTGTACGGATGATCTTGATCCCTAAGATCACATCAGCTTCCCCCAAGTCCTTCATACTGAACTTGCTCGAGATAAACTTTTTTGTCTCCGTAACACAGCCCATATTCGAACCTATGATCAGCATGTCGTCCACGTACAGACAAACGATTACACCTCTTCCATCAGCAAACTTTGTATAAATACACTTGTCCGTCTCGCTGACCCTGTAGCCATTTGACCTTATAACCTTGTCAAACTTCTCATGCCATATCTTGGGAGCCTGTTTAAGACCGTACAAGGATTTTACCAACTTGCAGACTTTTTCTTCAAGACACTTGACGATAAATCCCTATGGCTGTTACATGTAAATCTCTTCGGTCAGCTCGTCATTTAGGAAAGCCATTTTTACATCCGTTTGATGTATCACATCTTATGTATTGCTGCGAGAGCAATCAACACTCTGATGATAGTCATCCGGGCTACTGGAGCATATGTGTCAAAGTAGTCGATCTCTTGCTTTTGAGAAAATCCCTTGGCTACCAGCCTAGCCTTGAACTTGTCAATAGTTCCGTCTGCTTTCATCTTCTTCTTGAAGATCCATTTGCATCCGATGGGTTTCGCTCCTTCAGGAAGATCAACCAACAACCAAGTATTATTTGAGGTGATGGAATCAATTTTATTGTCAAATGCCTCCTTCCATAAAACTGTGTCTCTGGTCTTCATCGCCTCATCATAGGTAAGCGGTTCTGCTTCTACATGATAGGTGACAAAGTTATTTTCGAAGTCCTTCGGCCTCCTCACACGCTTAGCTGACGGCTCAGCTAGTTCTGGTTCAACTTTTGTTTCAACAAGAACATCTTCTTGGACTACATCCTCATTGAAAACTTCAGTTTCCTGCGTACCCTTATTGTTCTCCGGAATATCCGCAAGAACAATGTTCTTGTGCCTTGCAAATTTGTCTTCAAAATATTCTGCGTAGCGAGATTCAATGATATGATTTGACTCAATATCAAGAAATCTCTGAGCATCACTCTTCTCGGCATAACCCAAGAAGATCGTCTTTATAGTCCTTGTACCAAACTTCTGAATCTTCAGATCTGGAAGCTTCATATATGCCAGACACCCTCACACTCAAATGACATTCAAGTTAGCTCTGACTTTGAAACAGAGTTCATGAGGAGTAATGCCTGAAGTTGCATGAGACACTCTATTTAGAATAAAAGTGGTCGTCAATACAACTTCTCCCCAGTAGCATTTTTGAAGACCTGCAGTCAACAGCATTAGTTAATCATTTCTGTCAACGTACTGTTCTTTCTCTCTGTTACTCCGTTAGATTTAGGAGAGTACAGAGCCGTAGTCTCATTTATAATTCCATGTTCTTTGCAGAACGATACGAATTCATGAGACCGATACTCTCTACCTCGATCACTTCTTATTCTCTTGAGTTGTTGTCCAGTCTGCCGCTCAGCTTCATCCCTGAACTCTTTGACTTCTCGAATGCTTCATCTTTTGCCTTCTGCAAGTAGACGAACGCATACTTTAAGAAGTCATCGATGAAGGTTATGAAATACTTCATCCCGACTTTTGTAGAGAACTATTTGAAGTCACATATGTCGGAGTGTACCAACTCCAGAAGATCTGTACTTCGATTAACCCAAGGAAAGGGTTTCCTTTTGATCTTCGTTTGAGCACAAACTTCATATTTCTCTACCTTACCCCCACATTTGGAGATAAATCCTAGACTAGACATTCTGTTTATTCGTTTACAATAAAAATGTCCTAGCCTATTATGCCACAACTCAAAAGTATAAGCAGAAGGAGTGATTGCATTAATTACATTAGACTGATTTATAAGCTGAATTTTGAACTTTCCTTCGATATAAAAAGCTTTCCCAAAATATGTTCCCTTAATGGACATCACCATCAGGCCAGCGTTGATGTCCATCCTGAGGCCTGCATTGCAGAGTAGGCCTCCCAAGATCAGGTTCTTTGCGATAGCAGGTACATGCTTCACACCTTGAAGCGTCAAAGACTTTCCCGAAGTCAGCTTCAAAACCATCGTCCCGATCCCGAGCACTTCAGCTTGTGCCTTGTTTGCCACCATAACTATTTCAGAAGTTAGTGTATAGGTGGTGAACCACTCCTTGCTAGAGCAGACATGGCAGGTGGCCCCAGTGTCTAACCAACAGTCAGAGTCAGCCCCTACCATAGTGACCTGCACAATCATTACAACAACGTCAGTGATCAAAGAAACCTTGCTAGGCTCACCTTGCTCTGATTGCTTGGTCTTCGCTTTGCATTCACTCTTGAAGTGGCCCTACTTGCCACACTTGAAATAAGCCATCTGAGACTTTGCCTTCTTTTGCTTGAAGGAAGTCCCCTTAACTTTCAGATTGTTATGGTCCTTATTCTTGTTGTGGAAAGCCGTATGCTTTCTCTTGTGTTCATTGGTGTGAACCAAATTGGCGTTAGCCAATTGTTTGGGCAGTGCGTCCACCTTCAGTTGAACCCTCATTTGGTCCTCAACATAGACTTCCTATAGGAGATCTTCCAAACTGATCTCCAACTTCTTTCTATGCATGTTTGCATAGAACTTACCCCACCCAACGGGGAGCTTAGAGACGAACCCTCCAACAACAAACTTGTCGAGGAGGGGCATCGCCACATCTTCCAACTTCTGTCGCAGCTTCAGGAACTTCTTCACCAGCGGCAGCATTGGTTCTCGTCTTCAAATAACCACTTGTGATATTTTTCAACTAAAAATATCTTGCTCCAGTTCTTATCATCTTGGTACAGTTTCTCCAGAGACTCCCAAATCTCTCTGGCAACAGTCTTCTTTGAATATGATTCTGCAAAGGAATCTTCCATAGCATTTAGGATCATAAGCCTACAAATGCTATTGTCCCTTCTCCACTTGGCCTGGTTCGTAGTAGCCGTAGAAATTGCGGCTGCAGATCCAGTTTCTGGAATAGTAGGTTCCTTCTCAAATAGCACGTGATCAACATCAGAGAACTGAATATTGAGTCTAACATTCCTTTTCCAGATTTGATAATGTTCACCATCAAATTGCTCTAACTTTGAGAAGTTAGGATTGACTAGCGAAGCATGAAAGTTTTCCATCGGTAGAAAATCAAGTTTTGAGATTGTTAGTCCCGGGGCATAATTTTTTATAGAAAATAGAGAAATAAAACGATTGTAAAAATGACGTTTTGCTGCAACGCTTCAAAGAAGGTGCTTGACAGAGATATCAATATCTTCGCTTTTCATTATCATTTTTCTAATCTTACCTTTATGTATCATGAATTTGTATCGTCTGTCTCCTCGAGATAATCCCTTCATTCTTTATCTGGATCTCAACTTCAAGATCTTGCTTAAGGTATGGTTCTCTCCGTAATCTTCTTTATATTTTCGTAGATAATCATGGTCGTAATCTTTGTCTCAATAATTTTTCCTGAAATTCCATTCTTATTCATCTTCATTCATTCAGACTAAACGTATTGTTCTTTATAATTCTCTCTTCTAGCATATCCACTACTTATCCTCAAACTAACACAATGTTCAGTTTCAGTTCCTCTAGTGTCTCTAACTAACTTGCATCAACAAAAGGTTTACTAGTCTGCCTTGAGGTACGATTCTAACTCTATTTCTATATTCTTTGCTACGATTAATCATCGAAGATCACGGTCAATTCTTAAACTTAATTAACCCTGAAACTCCAAGCTATACTTTCACAAGCCTTAAGTCATATCCAATAATAGCTTAACCAATGTTCTACCTTATCTATCCATAAACAATTATATGTTTCTCACAATCACAAGCACGTCTAACTATCTGCTAAGAAAAATCTGAGACTTGGTCTAATAAGTACTTATATCTAATACCTCTATCATAGTCTAACTGTATTGATCTTAGTCCCTATCTTCAATAGTTCATTCGAGGTTTGATTCGTCCAACATAGAGTTAATGGATTAGTCCAACTTAGTCTTACATACTCATCGATCATATTTCTCTCTGATATTGCTAAATCGACAATAATCTTCCTATGGTGGTTCTTCATTATCCCCGAATTTTTTTCCATTAAATCATACTCCTGAATTCTATATCCTCTACGTAAAGATTTCTCAATTTTTAGTACAACTCTCAAATCTTATATCCGATCATGATCATCATGCTTCACCAATTTGTTCATCCTAACAGTTTCTCAAACTTTAATTGCTATCATCCCTTGAAACTTTCAAGTTGTCTTCCTTCAAGTTCAATCCTTACAATCAACGAATTTTTCTGTACCTTCCCTAGACAACCTGTATGGTTTTATGATAATTTTTTGCAGTACTCTATCTAACTCAAGCAGAGGGTGGCATAGTTTTGGCCCAAATTGTCCTCATGTCTTCTGTTATGGTTAAACCATACACTATTCTCTATTCCACATCCTATCTTAGAGGGGCATCTTTACAGTCTACCCACCTTACTAATCACCTAGTCTTGTCAAGCATGTGTTACTATATCCTTTCAGGTAAACTTCCTAGCTCAATGTGATAATTAATATGATGTTGTCGAATCACTAATTTGCGACTCAACAATTATTCAACCAGAGGGGTTTTCCTATAAAAATTTAAACCTAGATAGAAATGTCATTCATATCCTATCTATATACCTAGTAAAGACATCTATCCAAACCTCTACATACTCCCAAATAATTACCTATAAGATATTCTATCTACCTTAGTCACAATCAATAATAAGATAATGACGAAGTGATCGTCAACACAAGTGTGCGTCCTTCCGAGAAAGGAAAAGACGAGAATTCATAAATAGTAATTTAAGAATGGTATGATTAAACACAAATGTGAAATTTAAAGGGCGATAGTAGAAGTCAAAGAAATTTTCAATAGCAGTAGTGGATCAAGATTCTAATATATATCCTAGTGCAGGCTTGTCCGGTACAGTAACGTAACCGAAATGATTTATCTCAACCTGCATCGGCCACCACTAAAACATGTCACACCCAGTTCCAAAATATATAGGAACTTGAGGCGCGAGCATGACAGCTGATACGATCTAGGATAAGTTTCCAATTTAATGGACTTATCCTTAGACGTACTACGTCGTACAGGGTACTAAGAGTAACTGATCATCTATATCTCAATCCACAGTAATGAAACGAATACTAAGAAAGAACATAATATACTAAAGTTGGCCTCCCAGTAATATACATGTTCGAACAAGCTCGAGAAAGAAATAAGATTGGTAATAATAGGCTACATAGCAGCATAAAGCAAATACAGGTGAAAATATATGTAGGAAAGAGTAAATGTAAATACCAAGAACACATAAAAAATATATACCTGAGACATCGGTGCATCAGTAGCACCTACCCAGCTACTCTTTACTAACTGCTCAGCGAGTACCTGGAGATATCACCAGGTCCTCAGCAGGACATAACAAGATACAGAAATAGATGCCATAATATGAACTGAATAAAATGAACAACCAGGATCATAACATGGTCCAATATCCAGTCATCAATCAGTAAACCATATCTCTGACCAATCCTGATCAGTGGATGGCATACCAACCCATGATAAGATACTGTCGCATGGTACGATCCGATATAGGTACACTAACCATTCTATGTGGATGCATGTTGAAGACAATTTTTGAGCGTATGGGTAGGTGAATAAGTATTTACGTCGAATACGGGCTGACATCGGATCACGAGCCGATGGATTTGCGTCGAAACATGGGCCAACGTCGGATCATGAGCCGAGTAGTACATATACTAGCGTACCTCCCGACCGTACCTAGCGTACAGCTAGTGGCCGCTGTCGGATATACACACTAGTAAGTACATATGCCCCTACCCGGACCCCAATTGAGGCTAACATAAAATAATGTAACTATCTGTCCCATACGCCTACTGATTATCTTCCCCGCCCCAGGAAATGTACAAGTCGTATCCACGACTCAGACAATCAATATCTCAATGCGAGTCTATACTCTAGACACCATGTAACTCTATATGTACCGACACACGAACCGCTCGCATCGATGATCAGTCGAATGCGTAAGTTCATGCCAACACAATGACCCTCACTCAAGGTGCCATGTAATATTCCATGTCAAGTCATAGAAGTTATTAGGGTAACTTTACAGTTTTTGGGTACGTCTACTAACTCTAAGTCACACACGCACGCACCCATAACATCGATGCCATCATCGATAAAACATAAGTCATCCTTGGACACACAATACCAGTATCACCAACTAACAACACAAGAATAGATATGAGTAATATAAACAGAACAAGTATGGCAAGATATCTTGTCTGGGGCGAAGTATTATCCGATGATGTCCTGCAGGCAAATCATCAAGTCTAAGGAAGGTAGCAATATAGGACTCTCCATGAACGTCGTCGAATGCTGAAACAAACATCACCAACGTTTCCAAAATAAGAAAAATAGCTCGGATAGACTACCCATAAGTCCAATTCTGGACATACGGACAAAATGGTAATTTCGGGCCAAAATGCGGTCCACCGTTGAACCCACTTTGTACCAAAAAATGTGTCATGATCAAAGTCATCAAAATCTAGCAAATATGTGTCTACGAGTCCAACATGATGGTACGAACCCAACAGTATATCCGGAAGTAGATTTCGATGAGTCGATCTCAAAATGGTTCGTCGACTCGGATGTTGGAATCTGGTTTGCACGAAAATACGTGCCGGAGTCCAAGTCCATGTTTGCCATAAAAATCAACAACAGGTATTATAGAACACTGGAATTGATTGCAAACTCGATTGTACAAAGAAAGGGCCTAGAAAGAAAGCCTAGGAAACAATCTAAGTATAATTGTTTAGTTTTAATTCTGGGGGGTGACGGTGGAGGCTCGGGAAAGTGCTATCAACTCTGCCTTACTCCGTGGACTATCTGATGCAGTCTCTAGCTCGTGAAGATATTATTTTTTTCTTGAAGGTTGCCAGCCATTGCAGGGGTATGGCACCCTGCTATTTATAATAGGATGAATTTTGAGCCGCATGGATGGCTTGCGGCCACGTGGCTGATTGGCACGCAAAGACCCGCTCTCAGGCTGCCATCTGTCGGTTTGTTAGGATTTTGTTGCAGCAAATCTGGGTAGTTAAGGAATTGATCAGATTGCCACGTGTCCCGCTGCTTATGGTGTTCTCAGTCTTTGATCATGTGGGGTTGCATGAGACTCAAGCATGCGGCCTGAATCATAATTACTCTCGACTGCTGGAAATTTTGGGGTCGCATAATCTGGGCCGCATAAGTGTCATGCGGCCTAGATGACACTCTTCTGGCCGCATGGAGGCATACGAACCCTGCTTTTGGGCGACGTTCCACGTCTCATCTTTCTTGTCAAAGTGTCAGAACTGTCATGTTTTGCCAGGACTTGTCAGCTTTATCAGTCGAACTGCTCCTCCTTGGTCGTATATTTTCCTTCTACAGTTGTTCGTCGATGGGCCGCATATGTCTTTGAACAATCATGCGGCTTTCCTTCATGCGGACCTGTTTGGTCCAATGTACCTATACAGTAATTTGTAATCCGCATGAACTCCATATTTTTCATGTTTCTACAAGACCCCCTTCAAAGTTTCCAAATTGCAAATTTGTAATACTTTGAATAAGAAGCATGAAAAATATGCCAAGTCGTAGGGATTCTTCAAGTTGCAGGAAGTGGTTTTCGAACTTGAGTCGCAGAGACATACTGGGCCGCAGGGGAATCCTGGGTCGCAGAATAAATCTTGAGTCGCAGGGATGCTTTGAGCCGCAGAGAATCTGCCAGCGGTCTTTGCTGCATTTAATTCTCCTGACTCAGTTGTGGATCTATTTTCGAGATGAAGTCGACGGTTACTGGGGATAAAGTTCCCAAACGTCGACTCTATCTTTAATGATCTCAAAAACCGAAGAGACGCTCGACGGTTACTAGGGATAAAGTCCCCAAACGTCGTCCCTATCTTTAATTATTTCGAGAATCGAAGAGTCTCTCTTTCAGCAACTCTATAAATAAGAGTCATTCAGAGAGAGTCTTTCCTCTTTCACCTTCTTCTCCTTTGACTTCATCATACTTTCTGCTATGGCTCCAAAAGCTTCAAAGTCAATTGGTACGACGGCCAAAAGGGAGAGACTTGCTTTCCCGTCGAGAGCGGTAGACACTCCTTCCATTCATTCCGATGTGCAACCTTCTCCCAAGGGTAAGGATGGTGAGCAGATGACGACTGAAATTTGGGGCTGTCATATACTGCCTCTGCTATAAACTTGGTCGATGTATGCCCTATCTCGTCTGGACCACATGTATTCTATACGATAGGGCTGTACAGGCTGAGTCACATAACCGCTGCTTGAAACTGGCTGAGTGCCTCAAGATGAATCTGTATGAACTTTTTACGACCGAGCCGCATAGGTGCCGCATGAGCACTTTATGATTGGGTCGCATGAATACTGTAAGATTGGGTCGTATGATCACCCTGTGACTGATTGGGCCGCATGAGTTTTTTTCATGACTGAGCCGCATGATAATGACTGAGCCGTATAAATGCTGCATGAGTGCTTCATGAAGCCGGCCTCATAACTGTAGACTGTATGAGTTCTGTTTTGGTTGGGCCGTCTAATTGGCTAGGCCGCATAACAGAGTTCTTTGTTTTCTCGGTGCTGAATCCTCCTCCTTCTCATATTTTTTTTTGTAGGGGTCTGGCTAGCAAGCTTCTTCAGGACCGGTGTCGGTGATGGAGTGAAAGTACAACATTCTTGCACCTATATCAGAGAGCTCAAAACTCCTCATGCTTCGGAAGAGTTTTTCCCGTTCCTTTTTGGCATACACATCAAACAACTCAGGACTCTTCATACTTCAAAAGAGTTTTCCCCAGATGGTAGGAAGAGCCTTTATACCTCGGAGAGTTGGACAGTGGTCAGGCATCGTTATGAACGTCGCACCTTTACGACTCTCCAGGTAGGCGAAACCACCATCAGGGACCATGTTTTGAAGGTATGGTCCCTTGGGGAAGCGGGGCTAAGGCATCCGCACTATGGAGGGGAGGATATCATGCTATATTTACCCTCCTCCCGGCAGCTCCATGGAGATTCAACAGCTTTGTTGGCTTCTCAGCAGTAAAATATGACTTCCTTCGAGGGCCACGAAACTGCTTGAAGACGAAGCGCTGCCAAACCCAACTATGTATTGCCAGATTTTCCTTTCTTTGCTGTCGATGTAGTCCTATAAATGTAACTGATCTTGAATGACCAGAGTATGCTCACTCCATTCTATTTATAGTATTTTGTGGTGCTTGTACTAGAGGGCCTAATACAGCATTTGTAAAGGACATCCCACTGGAAGATTTTTGTGGACCTATTGCCCTTTTGTGCATTTGGAAATGCGAGCAAATAGATTTGAATGATATTTTGTGGACCTACTACTCTTTGGTACACCGATGGTGTGAGTAATAGATTAGGATAATTTTTTGTGGACTTATCATCATTTTTGTGTACTAGCGATGCGAGTACTGATAATAAGTGGAGAGGGAACCAACATATTTTCTCAGAGGTAATAAGGACGTGGTAAATACGGGTCAAAACAAAGCCTTCCTACTCAGAGGTAATGAGGACATGTTAGGGGTAGGCCTGATAGGGATACACAGAACAACTCAGAGGTGCTATCAACGTAGAATTTCTATGCATTGGGTGATTTGTTTGTGATGGACGAAAAAACAAGTCAGAGGTAATATGGACATAGTTGCTTTTTCCGTTGGGGAGTTTTGTGGACCTATTATCCTTTTTGTGTACTGACAGTGCGAGTAATAGATTAGGATAAGTTGTGTGGACCTATTACCCTTCTGCGTACCGGTGGTGCGGGCAATAGATTTTGAGGCAAATTCTTTGTGGTAGAAAAGCTATGACCAGGGGGTACATAGATACGACCAAGAGAATTCATTTGGAGTAATCAGAGAGTAAGTTCAGTGGTACCTGAGGGTACGTAACTCAACAATCTGGGAGATTTGAAGTCAGAGTGTAAGTTCAGCGATACCTGCGGGTATATAACTCATAATCCGATAGATCGTTGGAAGGTATCTTTTAGACATAGTATTTCTTGAGGAACTTGTCGTTGATAGGCATTATGAGCAAGTCTCCATTTTGCTTTGCGAGACGGTACGTGCCGTTAGAGAATACAGTCTCGATGACGAACGGACCCTCCCACTTAGGCTGAAATTTGTCGGGGGTCTTGTGAGTCATGACCATTGGTCTGCGAATGGCCAAGACAAGATCGCCCACTTGGAATATCCTCTGCTTGACTTTCTTCTTGAAAGCCCGAGAGATGCGCGCTTGTTAGAGCTCTATGCTTTGTTGAGCTTGTAAACGCTTCTCATCTAATGCTTCTAATGCCTGTAGACGTCGGCGGTAGTTATCGTCCGCCGTTAACCGGTAGGTGAGGGCCACTCGAAGTGAGGGGATCTGAGTTTCTAATGGAAGGGATGCCTCGCTCCCGTAGACCAAGGAGAACGGTTTATTTCCTGTAGCCGTCTGAATCGTCGTCCGATACGCCCATAGGCACTCACCAAGCTTTTCATTCCAGTCGCATTTGTTTGCAGACACGAACTTTTTAAGCAGCTTGATTATGGTTTTATTGAATGCTTCAGCCAGACCATTGGTCGAGGGGTTATATGCTTTCGAGGCCATGTTCTGGATTCGATTCTTATCACAAAATTGGTAGAAAGTGTGGCTTGCGAACTGCGGACCATTGTCGTGCATAATCCTCCGGGGTAGTCCAAAACGATAGATGACGTGATATTTTATGAAGCTAATCACGTTCGATGTCTTGATCTCAGCCAATGGAACAGCTTTTGCCCATTTGGAGAAGTAATCGGTGATTGCAAGTATGAACCGATGCCCTCTAGACGACGGTGGGGTGATTGGCCCAATGACGTCCATTCCCCATGCTTCGAATGGCCAAGAGGCCACTGTCGGGTACAAGAATTCAGATGGCAGATGTATGAAATCTGTACGGATCTGGCAAGCCTTACACTTCTTTGTATAATCAACTGCATCTGCGACCATTGTGGGCCAGTAATAACCCATCCGGCGAAGGCGATCTTGTAGTTTAGGGCCAGGTTGGTGAGCCCCACAAGTACCATCATGAGCTTCACGTAGGGCTTCTTTGGCTTCTGCATTTGATAGGCATCTTAGTAGTAGCCCATCATAGGATCGTCGATACAATATTTTCGTCTTCGTATCGTAGAAGAATTTAAGGGAACATCTTCTGATGGAGGTAGCTTCCTTCACATTCTCTGGCAGAATTCCATAGACCGCAAAGTCGATGAGCGGGCGTCTCCAGTCTTGTATGTCGTTGGTTATCTGGGCGGAGCAACTCATACCCAGTTGAAGATTATTCCTAGGGCAGACCAGTTCATGGCCTATTACATCGACTAGATGATGAGCATTATTTGGGAGTGCCAAGGAAGCGACGAGACCAGCCAGGGCATCAGCTTCCATATTTTGAAGTCTAGGAACGTGCTCTATAAAGAACCCCTCCAAGGTTGTAATAATGGCCATTGATGTCTGAAAATAGGGAATCAGGTCCTCATTGCGAACCTCGTATGAACCTCGGATCTGGTTAACAACCAACCGTGAGTCACCATAAGCTTCCAGGTATCTGATTCCCACTTCTTTTGCGAGTTAGAGTCCAATGACTAGAGCGTTATATTCGGCTACGTTATTCGAACAGGGTTCTGTAAGTGAATACGCCTGCTTGACTACTAGTCCGAAGGGAAAAATTATACCACCCCGACTCCAGCGACGATATCACCTTGTGGTCCCGTTCTTGAAGCACCGTCAAAGAACATCCGCCAAATGGCGTCGTGCGAAGTCATGTTCGAGGCGACGACTTCATCAAGAATTTCTTCATAAATTCTGGCTGTTTCTGAGCCTGGATGGGCTGCTAGGAAGTCAGTAAGGGCTTGACCCTTGATAGCTTTCTGCGGAACAAAAACCATGTCATAAGGGGATAGTAGTATAGCCCAGGTGGCTAGACGAGAACTGAGTACGCCAGGCTTGGTCATGAGAACCATGAGGGGATTGACTCATGAAATCACATGGATGGTCTGGCCTGTCAGATAGTGTCGTATTTTTTGAATGGCGAACACTAGGGCAAGGCACTCCTTCTCCACGGCAGTGTACTTGTGTTCTGGTCCTACCATCATCCGGCTGAGATAGTAAATGGCTTGTTCATGTCCCGCATCATTATTCTGGGCTAGCAGAGCGCCGAGGGAGTGTTCCATCGCCCGTACATAGAGCAAGAAGGGCTTTCCAACGATCGGGGCTACCATAACTGGCGGATTCATCAATTACTCCTTAATATCATCAAAGGCACGCTGACATTCCTCGTTCCATACAAAAGAGACACCTTTCCTCATGAGTTGAGTGAAGGGTTGGCATCGTCCCGAGAGGTTAGATATAAACCTCCTGATATAGGCTAGTCTTTTCGGAAGGCTGCCGAGTTCGCGGAGGTTCTTTGGTGGGTTCATCTCCAGGATTGCTTTTGTTTTGTCGGGATCTATGTGAATGCCCCGGGAAGTAATGACAAAGCCCAAGAACTTTCCACTGGACACGCCCAGAAAGGACTTGGTGGGATTCATCTTCAGGTTGTGTGCCAGCATGAGGTCGAATACTGTTCTCAAGTCATGTAAATGATCATTTTTGGAGCGGTTCTTAATGGCGATGTCGTCTACGTAACACTCTACCATCTTACGCAAATGAACTCTGAAGATGACACTCATGGCCCGTTGATATGTTGCACCGGTGTTCTTCAAGCCAAAGGGCATGACTGTATAACAATATACGCCGATCGGCATTCGGAATGATGTATGCTTCTCGTCATTGGGAGCCATCTTGATTTGATTGTATCTCGAAAAGCCATCCATAAAGAACATGCGCTCGAAGCTGCACGTATTATCGATCATTATATCGATGATCGGAAGAGAGAATTCATCCTTAGGGCATGCCGCATTCAGATTGCGGAAATCAATACAAATTCAGATTTTTCTCGTTCTTCTTGATGACTGGCACTACATTGGCTACCCAGTCTGGGTGCTGCTCTTCACGGATGAAACCGCTAGCTATAAGCTTGTTTACTTTTGCCTCGATGGAATTCATGAAGTCTGGACGAAATTGCCGATGTTGTTGCTTGACTGGTTTTGCGTCCGGATAGATGTTGAGCTTATGGAGTGCAATCTCGGGGTTCAGCCCTGGCATGTCTTCATAGCTCCAAGCAAAGACGTCGAAATATTCTCTGATGAGTTGTAACAACGACTCCCGCTCGTCGTCTGTCAGACTTTTACTGACGAAGATTGGCTTTGGAGAGGATTCATTGCCGAGGTTAACTTACATAACCTCATCTTCAGTAGAAGGATCATGAATTTCGAAGCGTTTCTTCCATTGTGCATCTAGTTGCTGGACCCACGGCTCCAACTCAAGAGGTTTAAGTAGGTCTTCGTCTTCTTCTTCAATATCAGCGGATGTCATATTGGTAAATAATGTCCGTCTGAATATATCCCCAATACTGCTATCGGAGTCATAAATGGGTGACTCGGACGAACGGGAGTGCCACTCACATTCCTCGTCAGAACTTTCGGGCATCGTAGGTGGAGTAGAATACCCGAGGCCACGTCTGGATTTGTGATAATGATCCTGAGGTTTCCCTACCGGTGCCCGCGGCTGTAGAGGCAATCGTCGACTACTGCCATAATTTAGACCCGGAGTAGCCTCCATGTCGTATACCCCTGCTTTTGCATGAAGTACTTGGCATGAGGACTATACAAGTAGAGCGGTAGTCTTCCAGCTTCGGGTCCGAGGTCGGACTCTTGTGGTGTGAAAGATTGAGAACCTTCTTTTCGGCCAAAGATGATTGTGTGATCCCATCCTCTTCTGTCTGAGACCAGGAAATAAGTAACTTTTATGGGAGTAAGTCGATTCAGGGTATGGACAGTTGTCACCTGTATGTGCTGGCTAACGTCTAGACAGTCCCGCGCGGCATACGTTAGATTAGGTTTATCATTATCAGAATAGTCTAACGGCAGCCTCTTATTGATAAAATAAGAAATTTTGTCCACCGGGATTACATCATCCAGAGAGGGACTATCTGCCTGTATAACCACATAGTTGGCGAGTTCTCCGTCTTCCTTGGCTACCCCCTGCGAGCTCAGAGTTTGGGTCGCTATCTTGGGTAACTTGACCACTAATGGTTCTGCTTGAGGTATTGATCTGCATGGGAGTGTTGGATCAACACTTGGCTGCTGGCTAGTCTTGGGAAGACGGATGACCATCGGCTTGGCAAGGGATTTTGTGTCTTCTAGTCGCCTTGGAGTAGATTTTGGCAGCCGGATTACCATTGGTGTTACTAAGGGCTTCGCATCTTCCTATTGCCTTTGATTGGACTTTGGCAGTCGGATCACCATTGGTCCTATGACAGGTTTTGGCTTCTGACTGGATCTCGGAAGGCGGATGACCATTGGTTCCGACTGCGTAGGTGTGATAGGAGAATCGAGCACTTCTTTATGTAGGGTTGCGAAAAGGGGTACGGCCCTGCCCGGTTTGCGGGGTTGGAGACGGATTCTCAAGGGTTCCTCTGGCCCTGCAATGGCCTCCGGCTCATCTATTATGTGTTTCCTGGATTCGTCATATAGATAAGCCTCTGACGAGTAATAAGATTCAACCCCTTTGAAGAGGTCAATGTCGGCAAATTCGGTCATCACGGAACCGTATTTACTGACATATTTGAAACACTGGTGAAGAGTGGATGGCATGATCATATAGTCATGTATCCACGGTCGTCCCAGGAGGATATTGTAGGAGGTGTCTGTATCTATGACGTAGCAGGTAACTTTTGTCCTCAGGTCACCAATCTGGCACTTCAACCGGATCTTCCCTAGGGGATAGCTTCTCCCTGAGTTAAACCCGCTAATGGCAGTATTGGTTGCTGCTAGCCGGTGCATAGGGATGCCAAGAAGTTGGAGCAGGCTTTTCGGGATGATACTTATTAACGATCCCGGGTCGATATGCATCCTATCCACCTTGATGTCGCCTATGTATCCAGTGTAGTACAAGAGACGATCATGTAAGTTGGTCTTAATCAACATGTCCTGCAGAGTAAATACGATGTTGGGCATTGCATCTGTGCTACCACCATCCTGTAGATCTGCTGGCGGGTCTTCCCCTGGAGGCTTGACCTGAGCTAAGTAGGCATCAGCATTCTGGAGTGCTTTGCTTAATGCGACACGAAGATCCTTGGAGAGCCTTAGGAGTTCGTATAGCGACAACTTTGCTGGCGTATTAGCCAATTGTGCTAATATATCGAATTTGTAAGGTCACTCCATTCCCTGCAGTACATCATTACGGAGTGGCCTGTCGAAATGGGTCTTCCTTGTCTTGGACTTATCCGCCAGCGGAGGCTAAGATGGCCTTGGAACATCAAATGTAGGGAACGTTGCTGGCTGAAGATCTTCAGCTTGACTATCCCGTACGGGCTGGACTTGTGCTCCAGACCGGGTTACAATATCTGTGGCTTCTTCACCTTCGGCTGAAATTGTGTGGCAGGCACTAGACTTCCTACCCTTCTTTTTGTTGGGAGGGGATGACACCCCCTGGGTAACTTCGGGCACCAAGTCTGGATGCACCCACATGATCTCTCATCGCGATGTGGTGAGGGATACCAATCCGGATGTCTGGCTCCGGGCGCGTGGAAGATTAGTAACCTCCATCGTTGTCCGGAGGACAGGTATTACCCCGTCAGGAGTGCTTGTTGGAGGAAAGTCGTCGAACTAAATAGATACCATGTTCGCCGCCACAGTAACCTCTTCAAAGTCTATCGACAGAGCTTTGGAGTCGATAAGACTCTGGATGTACCGCTTCAATTGAAAGCAATCCTAGATGGCATGATAGACATAGCGGTGGAAGTGACAGTACTTTGGGTCCTCTATTTCTGCTGCTCGGGGCTCGCACCTTGGTGGCGGGAGCTGGATCCTACCCCCTTGCAAGAGCATATCGAAGATAGGTTTGACATGACTATCTTCGAACGAGTAGTTGATCTTGGGCCACTGACCTTTCGCCTGTTTTTGTTCGGGCTTCTGAGTTGCATCAGTGACCAAGGTTGCTTGCCCTTGTTGTCCTAGTTGGTGGTGGTGCCATTGTTGTTGTTACTGGAGGTGGGACCTGGACGTCTGCCCTTGTCTTCTCCATCTAAGATGTGTAACCCCAGCTGGCGAGCCTTCTTCAATTTTGCCTCCGCGTTGGTAGCATTTATGATGAAAGTCGTCCAGTCTCTGAACTGATTGTCCCCAATCCAGAGGCTAATTGGAAGGAGCAGCTTCTTCTGGCAAATTTCAATTAGGGAGCTCTCGGGATTGCCTTGAGGAAATCTCATCGCAGTTTGGCGGAACTGCTCGATATAGTTCCTCATGAGCTTCCTCTCTCCCTGAACGACGTCCATGAGAGATGACATCGTGACATCATGCCCTACTTCGTAGAATCTCTCCAGGAACATGTGCTTGAAGCCGTCAAAAGAGTTAATGTAGTTGTCGGAAAGGTTATGGTACCAGTCGAACGTGATTCCCTCTAGTGCACCGATGAATAATCGCGTGACGATGGCATCACTATGCAACAAGTGGTCGGTGGTGACTTCAAAGTAAGTCGAGTACCGACTAGCAGAGGTCTTCCTATCATAAGAATCGATATGGAACGGCTTGTACCATGGTAGAAAAGGTACGTCCCTCCATGCGACGGGATATGGCTGCCATATTCTGAGATTCTGAGAGGAGTCTCGGGCATTGAACATCGTTCGAATATCTTAGACTTCCCTCCTAGCCTCCTTAGCTTCATCTACAGCTGAAGGAATGGATGGTGCTACGGGATCATCACCCAAAGGAGGGGCGGTCGTGTTGGAGTCCGCATTGACTGCGGGTCCTAAGCTTGTTTGTCCAAGCGTCCTCGCTGGTTGAGCTGGCAAGGCGGCTTTGATCTCATCCACAGACTTGACTAAGGACAAGAGCATGGCTTCGAGCACTTCTAGCCATTGTCTGTCGGAAGGTGCTTCATGATCGTCGTTGTTTGCAAAAATAAAAGTTCTTTTTATTTCACAAACTTTGTAAGAAGATTACAATTGAATTCTGGAAAAGTACAACTATAGGAATCTGATCTGAAAACGATCGCTTTATCCCTTGGACGATGTGAACTATGAAGACGATAGCCTCTAAAGAATGCAGCAGCACTTGGGCAAGAACTCCTGATCTCTGTGATGATCTTGAATGATCTCATCTTGATAATAAAGGACTTGAAACTCTATTTATAGAGTTCTGGAAAATAACTAATTAGTAGTTATTTTTGGATTGTACAGGCTGGATTGTGCAGGCATTGGACTGCGCAAGCAGCGAACTGCGCTGGCAGTTACTCGATCGTGGCTCAACTGTATTAGACGCATGGCATTGTTTGATTGAAATGCGCATGGTCATGTACAGACGGTTGCCACGTGGTGAGCAATTGATGGCATGTAGGCCACGTGTAAAATATCAGTTATCTTGATGGATGGCGCTGCTTGAACCGCGCTAGCTTCAGACTGTGCTGGGATCGAACTGCGCTGAAGAGGATCTGGTAGACTGCGCTTCGGTTGGGTTGGCAGATTGCGCTAGCTGTACAGCTGTCCTACAATGCGACGCGGCTCAAAAAATGAACAGACTCCTCATTTTTCGGGCTGTCAGTTGTCAGAAAATCTGTTTTTGTGTCAGGTAATGATGACGTTGCCACGTCAGCATTGCGCGCTTGGATGTTAGCACGGTTCGGCCTCGTGCAGTTGATTTGTTGCGCAATCTGCTTCCTGCGTAGTTCATTTGAAGGGTGCTCCATTTGATTTTTATTGCTTTTTTGATGGGTACAACTTAATTTTTAGGACCTACAAGACCCCCTTCAAAGTTTTTGAAATTTGAAAATATTCAAAGTTTCGAAATACTTTGAATTTTGAATTTAAAATCAAGTTGCGCAAGTGGCGCTCTGACTGCGCGTTTGGAGGAATCAGCTCCGACTTTTGTGGCACAATCTGTGGTGACTGTTGTACTTCTGAAAACTATAAATAGTTTCCATTCTCATTCTGTCCACCTTTACTTGTTTTCGATTTTCTGAAGAGATAAAAACTTCCCTCCTATTCCGACCACTTCTTCTCCTTCTCGCCGTCGACGTTAATGGCTCCTAAACGAACTGCCACCGAGAAGGGCAAGGCCCCCGCCGAGCCTTCGACTCGGGTTGTACCCCGAATCTTTCGTCATGAAATTGGCCACCCAGCACTGCAAGGTAGATGACAAACTCGATCGAAACCCTTTTTAGGGTTCTTGACATTTTTGAACCTTCATACCTCTCTCTTTTTAGAGATTAATGGTATTGCGCCGCCCTGTTTAGGGTTTTGGTTGCACACACACAATAGTTTTTCATTTTTATGAAAACTATATGCTTATGCAATCGGTTGGAAAGCGCTGGCAGATGTTCAGCACAATCCATCGATTCGTGCAAGTCAGTTGAGCCAGCGCAAACTAATGGCTTGCGCAAGCGGTTTAGCGCAACCTATGCCTTGCGCAAGTGGGTTAGCGCAACTTGATGTCTTGCGCAAGTGGATGTGTTGGCGCAATTGGATGCTTTGTGCATGTGGGTTGCATTGGCGCAATCTGATGCTTTGCACATAGCGCAATTTGATGAACTCTTTTCAAAGAAACTTTGTGATTTTGCATATACTGATCTTTATCTCTTTATTTGATGCAGTTAACCTCAGGAAAGACCCAGATTATGAGGTCTTTGTAGGATCTTTGGCTGAACCTGAGTTCAAAGAGGATCTTTCCCATGTGACATATCCTCAATATGCCTTGCCGTCATCTCGGCAAGCCATCCTGATGGCCCAAGATAATGAAACTCTACTGTGTTTAATGAACGGAAAACCACTCCAAACTGCAGATACAGTTACTCATAAGAAGCCATTGTTCCTGTTCGGTGAGGCTTTCGACAAGAACTCTCAACCTAGACCTCGCATGGAGCAGAGGCTTTTTCAAAGAGGCGAGAAGATGATACTTCTACCGGAGATTTCTAGATGCCTTCCCCTGTCTCGCTATGCTTTTGCGAGCTATCCCAGAAGGATGGAATGGGATATAACTCCACTTCAGCAAGCTCGAACTGGGAATATCTGTGTGAAGAAGGGGCCGAATAGCAAAGACATGTTCTATAGTTCCTCGGAGCGTCACAGCTCCATACTCAGAGGACTGAAACCTGGGTGCATCCCACCAGAAAACTCTTCTCTGCTGCTACCAGTCCAAATACCGATATTCGCAAATGAGTTTGCGAAGGTTGAGGAAAGATATCCAGACCAAGATATTCGATTAACAGGTCTTGTGAATCCCGATAACAAGAGGTGGAGCTGCATAGCCAATTGGATATTGGCTCAATTTGAAGACCGGCTCAAGGAGATTGAGCTATACCAAGCGGTGTACGCCACCGTTTATGGTTTCCCGCCTAATCCGCATCTATTCCTTGCATTGGTAGAGAGATACAATTACAGAACGGAGACTTTTATGACACCATACGGAGAGATCGGATTGGCTTTACACGAGATGAAGTACATCTCCAGCTTGCCAATGGGCGATATCCCCTATGAAGAATTTGTCCCAACCAATGATGAGTTGGAAAAATTACGCCAAGAGAATGCCGACATGGTGGCCGTCTTTGAAGAGCTGCTATGTCACTACAAAATCTGTTCCTTATACTACAAGAGTGGTACATCCGGCACCTGTTACTCAACCAAATGGTTGCCATATCTATTTTTCAACCATATCATTGAGAAAAAGACAAAGGAGCACGATAACTGCAAACCCCCCTTCTTCAAACCACTTAGCAACAGCGAAGTGATAAGGTTGATGGAGGAGAACAAGGATCTGGATATCAAGATCGAGGATGATCTTCAATATCCCCCTCTCAAGAAAGATGACATTATTGAGAGTTATATGAGGATGGGCTATGGGCCTATATCGAAGGAGGCCCAGTTGGCGGGTTTTCTCACTTATTGGCTTCGACGATACGTCGTTCCTGGAGCCAGCGCCGTCGATCGCTTTCATCGAGGCGTACTATTTGCTGCTGTCCGCTTAGTCTTCGGCTACCGGATGGATCTATTGTCGACGATGACTTGCAGAGTGAATGCTGGCCTCCGCCTTTTTGTTGATCAAATGCTTCGAGGAAAGGGTGAGAAAGGAAGCTTTCCCCGGCTGGAGCTACCATACACATATTTGTTCAGATGGCTGCTTCTGCACTATCCTTCGCTGATGAACCCCGATATGGGAGCAGTGAGCGGCAGCTTCATGAGGAGATTCTCCAAAAGCAAGTGGATATACACCACTTTAAGAGATTGCAGACGCGCTCTGAATCTCGGAAAGGGATGGAACTTCTATTGTGTTCCCCCTCCAGCTGGCTACGAACATATGTCCACCAACCTTGTCAATTCTGGGAGGGCACAGCCTCTTGGCCACACAATTTTCAACTGGTTGAAGACGATCCGGCCATCTCACTTAGTATACCGATTTGAAGATGAATGCTACCTGGAGCCTTATCTCCCGAGCCATTTTGTACGCCAATTCGGCTATGACCAATTCCACGTAGGCAATGCCATAACGTGCCTACAGGGAAAAGGTTATCTGATCGATGGAGCCTGGGCTTGGGCTTACTATAATGCTCGGGACACGAGGACGATGTACTCAATGCCGCTAAAGAACGATCATGGTCCTCGTATGCTGTATACATATTCACTCTTCTACATATCGGAGAACACTTTTGCTGAGAACTTTAGTCTAATAGACAGTTTTGCGACTGCGGCCCGATTAAAGAAGGGAGCATCTGTTGTGTTGGCTCCTGGTAATGATGAAGAGGATGAGCCAGTTGATGCACCGTTGGAAGCTTCAAGGGAAGCCAATTTCCCTGAAGAAGTCAACGAGCCGCTGCGCGTCTCTTTGAAGGTCGCCAAATCTCCAATCAAGGAGAGAAAGAAAAAGAAGGCGGAAGAACCTTCTTCTCCAGTTGCTAAGAGGAAGATTATCTTAGAATCTTCAGAAAGGGTCACTACCCGGTCGTAATCTCGACAGCATGCTGAGTCGACTCAGAGAGAAGAGGCGACGACTCCGACCTCTCTTCAAAGGCAAGTAGATATTGTAGATATAGAGAGTCCAGAGAGACCTTTACGCAGAAAGAAGATAGTTTTCAGGAGGAAAGTGGCCACTCCTCCAAGACCTATCCTGTCATCGGTCGTGACTAGTACTGTTGCCGGAGTCATGATGTCGTCTCCTACACCTGCCCTTGAACCCAGGCAGGAAGCTTTCAGTCCAAAGAGAAGGGACGAGGTTGTAGAGACCAGGGAGGATATCGCAGAGACAGCAGATGAGGCTGCGAAGCCAAATGAGCCAGAAACATCTCCCGAAGCACTGCAATCTCCAATACTTGCAACAGAAACCGCCCACCTTCCGACTTCTCCTCGATCACTACGTGCCGAAGAAGATAAGTTAATGATTGAGGCACTGGACGATTGTGACTTTGGCTTCCACGATGATGTAGATCCAGTTGCCGCAACTGATAGTGAAGAAGCACAAGAAGAGAGTGCAAGTGATGAAGATACATCAGCAGAGGCTGTTGATGACACTCTGAATCCAGAAGAGAATACTGATGTACATGCATCCCCAGAGAAGAATGCAGTTAAAGAAGTAGCACCGGAGGGAGCTACTATCACCCATCAAGGAGGTATTGGTATTGACTGATATTAATACCTTTCTTTTATGGATTAAATAGCTGACATCTTAATTTTTATCCATGCAGAAATTCAACTTTCTCCGATTCCTCCAATCTGCACTGATATAGTACAAATAAAGTAGATAGCCAGCAGTAGCCATCACTTATCAGGCGGCTCTGAGGCGGGTAGTAGCCAGGCAGTAATGTCTGAAGCTACATCTGCAAGGCTACAATCCATGTCAGCAGATGACAAACTTGTCACTGGTCCCAGCAATGGTAAGATTGCCCTTACTTTTGATCCTTTTCGATAGTTGCTAATGACAGTAAACTGATGGGGTTTATTTGATTTCGCAGAGGAACATCTGGGAGGAGCAACCAGCTCTACCATGGCTCCTTTATCCAAAGAGACTACAGTTCATGCTGCCGAACTTCTGCCTGTGCAGGCACCTACTGCTTCAACGTCCATGGGAGTAGCTGCTATACCCGGTGCCATAGCTACTAACAGATTTATAATTGGTTCTTTCACCAACCTTTCTTCAATTCATTAGGACCCTTAATAGAAAGGGTAATGGAGAAAGAAGATGTTGGTTTCATAACTGTTAGGGTTTCAACCTCTTATCTGATCGCTGCCATCCGAAGTCAAGGTGATAAAGCTCAAGCTGCTTACCTTGAACACATACTAGATGAGCTGGAGGAATCAGTTAAGATCTACAAAGATCTCAATCGAGGAGAGGTAGAGTCCTTGGTACATGCTGAGTTTGAGAGGATGTCTCGAGAGGCTGCGGTTACAAAAGCTGATTTCCAGGTTTTCTTGGATACTTTTGCTGCCAAGTCTTCAGAGTACAACTCACAGATGGAAATAATAGCATCTGCTGCTGGGGAGAAGGAAAAAAAAGTTGCCGAGCTGAAAGCAGAGTTCGATCGACTTCAAGAAGAGTTGAGAATTGTTCAACTTGCTCTGGAAGAAGAGACTACTCAACATCAAGCTGCAGTCCAGCAACTGGACATTCTGACCCACGAAAGAAATGAGTATGTCAGGACTCATCAAGCTGAAATCTCCCGCCGACTATTAACCTTACCGACTTTTGATGATAATTCTGGAATGGAGGAAGCTAGAAGGCAGGTGATGGATTCTCGGGAGGAGCGACTTCAAACTTTAAAGCAGCAGATGGCTAGTTTGATGACCCCACCAACTGAATAGGAAGATTTTTTGTATCTTCTGTTTTGTGACATGTCTTTTTGTAATGCCTTTTAATTTTGATCAATAAAAAGACATTCTCTTTGTGGCTCTATTATTTATTGCATATCTCATTAGGATATAAATAATAGCGATAGAAAATATATTCAGAGGTCCGGGACATGATATATTTCTTGATTTAGAAAATAATTATATTCATTATATCTGCTCAGAGGTAATGTGGACATGGCAGAATATAATTTATTGAATATCATTATTTCAGAAGACAACTTAATTAAAGATGACAAGTTGCTGATATACATGAACGAAATGAATCGTTGGAATGAATGGATGAACCGTCAGAGGAATTTAGTGAACGGGTGAATCGTCGGATGAATGGATGAACAGGTGAACCATCAGATGAATGGATGAACGGACGAGACGTCGGATGAATGGATGAACGGGCGAGCCGTCGGATGAATAGATGAACAAACGAACCGTCAGATGAATGGATGAACGGGCAAGCCGTCGGATGAATGGATGAACGGGCGAGCCGTCGGATGAATGGATGAACGGATGAACCGTCGGATGAATGTAATGAACGGGTGAACCGTCGGATGAATAGGATGAACGGGTGAACCGTCAGATGGATGTAATGAACGGGCGAACCGTCAGATGAATGGGATGAACAGGTGAACCGTCGGATGAATGTAATGAACGGGTGAACCGTCGGATGAATGGGATGAATGGGTGAACCGTCAGATGAATGTAATGAACGGGCGAACCGTCGAAATGAATGGGATGAACGGGTGGACCGTCGGATGAATGGATGAACGGGTGAACCGTCGGATGAATGGGATGAACAGGTGAACCGTCGGATGAATGTAATGAACGGATGAACCGTTGGATGAATGTGTTGAACGGGCGATCCGTCAGATGAATGTGTCGCTTCGTTGTTTCACAAATCTCCGTCTATAAATAGAACAGAAAATTAGATACAATGATCACTTTTACTTTTTAACATAAAGATGTCGTCTGGAGATGCATCCAAGAAGACTGAGATCACCCCGAAGGTTGAAGCGGGCACTGAAGAACGCCCTGCCGAACCGACTCAGCCAAAGCAGACAGAGGCAGGTAAAAGTTCGTCTGTATCCCAGTCACCATGGGATATCCTGGACTTCCTGGTTGAACCAGGGAAGACTGAAGAAGAAGAGGCCATGAGGATGGCTGCTTGCAAGTTCCTGGTGGGTTCGAGCAAGGATGTTCTCGGCTCTTTTGTTGACTTTATTTTTGAGAAGGACGGCAGTGGTCCTCGTCCTGTCTATAAAAAGGACGATAGTGATTCTCGTCCTTGATATTATGTAATGTCATTCATGATGAAATAAAATCAAACTTTATTTATGCACTGTCTTATTGTATTTATATGAAATCGTTGTTACATTCATACATAGTATTTCTTAAGGAATTTGCCATTGATAGGCATCATTGCAACTCGATCGTCCAGTTCTGAGAGTTGATAGGCTCCATTTGAAAAGACTTTGCTCACAATGTAAGGCCCTTCCCACTTCGCATCGAACTTGCCTTTGCTCATGTGAGTTATAGTCATGGGACGTCTGACTGTTAGAACGAGCTCTCCTTTCTGAAAGGCTCTGACTTTAACTTTGCGATTGAAAGTCTTCGAGATGCGGGCTTGGTATAACTCAATATGTTGTTGAGCCAATAGCCGCTTCTCGTCAAGCGCCTCCAATTCCTGAAGTCGAAGAATATCGTTGTTCTCCGTTGTCAGCTCATTAGCAATGGCAATCCTTAAGGACAGAATTTGAAGTTCCAGGGGTAGAACTGCTTCGCAGCCATACACTAAAGAGAAATGTGTACAGCCTGTGGGGTTGCGGACCGTAATACGATAGGCCCAAAGACATTCTCCAAGCTTCTCACTCCAATTTCATTTGTTAGTAGACACAAACTTCTTAAGGAGCTTGATGATAGTTTTGTTGAAGGCTTCAGCCAAGCCATTAGCAGCAGGATTATAGGCTGTCGAAGCGACATTGTCAATCCGATAATCATCGCAGATTCTTATAAACTTCTGGCTGATAAATTGAGGTCCATTGTCATGAATGATTCGTCGAGGTACACCAAATCTATAGATGACATTGTGTTTGACGAAGTTGATGACGCTGCTGGTTTTGACTTCAGTCAGAGGTATAGCTTCGGCCTACTTGGAGAAATAGTCGGTTATTGCTACTATGAACCGATGTCCCTTAGAAGAAGGAGGATTGATGGGACCTATAATATCCATGCCCCAAGCTTCAAAAGGCCAGAAAGCAGCAGTCGGATGAAGAAATTCTGATGGTTGATGGATGAAATCTGCATAAATTTGACAGGCTCGACACTTCCTTGCATATTCGATGGCATCAGATACCATAGAGGGCCAGTAGTAGCCCATACGTCGGATACAGTCTTGTAGTTTAGGGCTGGGTTGATGTGCTCGGCAAACACCATCATGAGCTTCATGCAATACTTGCTTCGCTTCATCACCAGCAAGACAGCGTAAGAGAAGACCGTCATAAGTCCGTCGATTGAGAGTTTTGGTGGTCTGATTATAGTAGAACCGAAGAGATCGTCGACGAATACTCGTAGCCTCCTTGGGGTCTTCAGAAAGTATATTATGGACCACGAAATCGATGAAGGGAGCTCTCCAATCTTCACTGATAACATTGGCCTCAGTAAGATTACTAAACTCAATATTACGATTGTTTTCGATGCAAAACAATTCTCGATTAGAGACAACCACCACCTGCTGTCTTTTGACAGGTATAGCTAAGACTGCTGCAAGATTGGCCAAAGCATCTGCATCAGTGTTACAAGATCGGCGGACATATTCGATGAAGAAAGCCTTGAATGATGTAGCCATGCTGATTGCCGCTTCATGATAAGGCACTAGATCTTGATGACGAACTTCATAGGTTCCTCTAACCTGGTTAACAACCAGCTTAGAGTCGCCATAGACTTCAAGATATTCGACGTCTAGTTGTTTAGCTAATTGAAGGCCAATGAGAAGAGCGTTATATTCTGCCACATTGTTGGAGCAAGGTTCATCTAGGGAATAGGCTCTTTGGATAGTTGACCTGTCTTGAGAAACAAGAACAACCCCAACTCCTGCGACAATGGCACCATTCAGCCCAATCTTGGATGCACAGTCAAAGAATAGACGCCAGGTAGAAAGTTCTTCGGAGATCATATTTGCTTCCAATGTTTCGTCAAGAATTTCATCGTAAAGTTTAGATGTTTCTGAAATAGGATGAGCCGCTAAAAAGTCCGCCAGTGCTTGACCCTTAACAGATTTTTGTGGAACATAAACCATATCATATTGGGCTAGCAGAATGGCCCATGTAGCCAATCGAGAATCGAGTGTGTTGGATTTCTTCATCAGTACCCGAAGAGGATTAACTCGAGAAATGACATGAATAGTTTGTCCAATGATGTAATGCCGAGTCTTTTGAACAGCGAACATAAGAGCTAAGCATTCTTTTTCGACCGGACTATAACGGTGTTCGGCACCAATCATAGTACAACTGAGATAGTAGATGGCCTGTTCATAGCCTTCTTTGTTCTTCTGGGCAAGTAAAGCACCCAATGAATGATCCATAGCACGGACATACATTAAAAATGGTATGCCCGAGATTGGTGGCACCAAGACTGGTGGGTTCATGAGATATTGTTTTATGTCGTCAAATGCTCGTTGATATTCTTCAGTCCAAATAAAAGAGACACCTTTCTTCATTAACTGGGTAAATGGTCTGCAGCGTTCAGACAGATTTGAAATGAATCTCCTGATGTACGCAAGTCGACCTTGGAATCCTCGTAGCTCTTTTAGGTTGCATGGAGGACGCATCTCTTGAATGGCTTTGATCTTCTCGGGATCCACGTGTATACCTTTAGAGGTAATGACGAAGCCGAGAAATTTACCACTAGAGACACCCAAGAATGACTTGGTGGGATTCATTTTCAGCTGATGTTGGCACATTAGATTGAAGATAGTTCTCAAATCTTGGATGTAATCTTCCTTTAGACGACTCTTGACAGCAATATCGTCCACATAGCATTCAACGGTCTTGCATAGATGATCTCAAAAGATGGTACTCATAGCTCGTTGGTAAGTGGCACCAGCGTTCTTGAGACCAAATGGCATCATGGTATAGCAGTAGACTCCGCAAGGAGTACGAAAAGAAGTTTGTTTTTCATCTTCAGGATTCATCTGAATCTGATTGTATCCAGAGAATCCATCCATGAAGGATATCCTTTCGAACCCACAAGTATTATCGATCATGACGTCTGTGATAGGGAGAGGAAACTCATCTTTTGGACAGGCTTCATTAAGATCCCGGAAGTCGATGCAAACTCGAACTTTATCAATTTTCTTCAAGACTGGAACAACGTTGGCTACCAAATCTGGATGTTGTTCTTCTCGAATAAAGCCACAAGCTATAAGCTTTTTGACTTCGTCATCAATAGCGTCCATTATTTCTGGCTTGAATCGCCTTTGATGTTGTTTGACTGGCTTTGCATTAGGCAAGATATTCAATTTGTGAGTAGCAACTTTGGGATCTAAACCTGGCATGTCTTCATAACTCCAGGCGAAGACATCAATGTATTCTCGAATAAGAAGAATTAATTCTTGCTTATCCGCCTCGGGAAGGTTCTTGCTGATGAATATCGAACGAGGTGACCCATTTTCTTCTACGTTAATTTGGACCAATTGATCTTCGGTAGGAGGTTCCCTTTGTTCGAATCGGAGTTCCCATTGGGTATCCATTCGTTGAGCCCAAGGATCTGTTTCAGGATTTTCTTCGATATCTTCGTCATAGCCTTCTGAAAGTTCGGCGGAGACCATGTTAGAAGATACGATCAGCCGATAAACTTGGCCAATACTGGTGTTAGAGTCCCAAGATCTGGAATCAGAAGAGTTAGAGCGCTCCTCACTATCGGATTTGGAGACTTCCGAAGATAATACCGGAGGTGAAGCATATCCGAGACCTCTTTTTGTCATGCTGTAATACATCTCTGATTTTCCTTCCGGAACAACCGTACGGATAGGAATTCTTCTACCCTTACCATAGTTGAGGCCATTCTTGAAGTCATAACCCATCTTTCGGATGATGTCTTTTGATTGTTGACTATAACGACGAAGTTGGATACGTCCCATATCGTTATTTTTGCTATCATCCGTATAGCTGAATTTTTGTTCTGGCCCTTTACTAAAAAGTATTGGACTTTCGCCTCTCTTTCGAGAAGGGACAACAAAATATGAATCATCTGGGTGTTCGAGTAAGACCTCTGTTTGAAGAGACTGTACAACTCCCATTGTAAATGACTGAAAGCTATCTAACATATCCAAATAGTACTTAGCATGATAAATGACATCAGTATACTGGAAAGGAGATGCTTTTTTATTGATTTGTACATCTGTATTTACAACAGGACCTTTAGCCTTAGCAGGCTTGGTTAGATTGATTACAAGAGGGGGAGAAGAAGAATGTGGAGGAGGATTGGACTTGTTACGACGAAGGTCAATAACAAGCGGCTCAGAGAAGGTGAGCTCCATTTTATCCTTGTTATGAGATAAATCAATAACAAGTGGCTCAGAAGATGTGAGCTGCCTTTTATCCTTGTTACGACGTAGGTCGATAACAAGTGGTCTATAAGAGGTGAGCTTCCTTTGATCTTGACCGCCATCGGTTGGTTGCTTCTGGACTGGCAAGTGAATAGCCAGTGGTTTGGAGGATTGAGGACGAGAAATACGCCATTTAACAGGTATGATGAGGGTGTCATTAGGTACTGCTTCTTGTTCTTCTTCAGTGTCCAGAGCCAGTACTACCTTCATGAACTCATCTTTATACATGCGAGCATCGTTACAATATGCTTCGACACCTTTGAAAGGATAGAGATCCGCAACTTCTTTTTGAACTTCTCCATTGTCATCAACGTATTTAAAACATTGATGGAGAGTTGAAGGAACAATATTGTGTTCGTGAAGGAATGGTCTCCCCAAAAGAGCATTGTAAGAGCAACCATGATTGTCTATAATGTAAAAGGTCACCTTTGTGCGAAGATTGCCAATTTGGAGTTTTAGGCAAATCTTGCCCAAAGGCTCACTTCTTCCTTGGTTGAACCCCAGAATGGTGGTAATTGTACTGGAAAGACTATGTACTGGGATCTTCAGTGCATCTAACATTGTCTTCGGCATGATGCTGAGGGCAGACCCTGGATCTATCAGAATATGATCGACTTTTATCGAGTCGACATATCCTGTATAGTATAGAGGACGGTCATGCCTATTGTCTTCCATCAGCATATCATCCTGTGTGAAGGTAATGTTTGGAATTAACTCCAACATACTGTGACAATGGAGGCAAGAGACAGGCTCTGCTTTCGGCTTCTTTAGAAGGGTTAGGCAGGTTTTCGCCTGCATGAGAGCTTCACTCAGAGTTTTTCGAGTCTCTTTGGAGAGGCACAAGAGCTCGAAGATTGACAGCCTGGCCGGTGTATTGGCTAGTTGGGCCAAAATATCAAAATTATATGGCTTCTCAAGTCCAGAAGGAGATGACTTCTTCAAAGGTTTGTCGAAGCAGACTTGTTGTTTGCCCTTATCGACTGCTGTCGGCTTAGGGGGAATGGGTTCTACAACCGGTAAAGACACGACAGGGATGCCCTCAGCAGAGACAGGTTGCACTGGATCAGACTCAGAAGAAGAAGCAGGGTTTTCTTGATTTTCAGGAACTTCCCGTAGGTAGGCTTTTCCTGACCTAGTGCCCAGCAGGATTTCCTCTTCAACTATGGGGTCAAAAGATACCATATTGCAGATCTTTGTTTTGCCCTTGGAGCGGTCTTTTTGCTTAGAATGAGCCTCGAAGTCAGAAACAAGGTCCGGGTGGATCCACATAATCTCACCGTTATCAAGAGATAAGGGGACGAGACCTTCACTCCGTGGAGGAGGAAGATTCTCGATCTCAAGAGTGGCCTTGGGGATAGGGATGACACCATGTTGTACCATCTGTGGAGGGAAGTTACCGAACTGTACTGAGACCATGTTCGCGGTAACAGTCTTCTCATCTTGTTAAAGAGTGACAACACCAGCATTGACTAGCTCTTAAATTTTGCCTTTGAGCACGTAACATGCTCGAGTGGGATGCCCAATGAACCTATAATAAACACAGTATTTGGGATGATCTGTCTTACCGACCTCGTCAGGCTTCTTCGGGTCTGGGAGTTGGAGCTTATTGCTTTTGATTAAGCAATCGAAGATGCTCACGGTGTCGTTCTCGTCAAAGGAGTACTCTACTTTTGGACAAGGTTCCCTTAGTGGAGGGGCAGAAGGAGTAGAAGCAGACGTAGGTGGAGCTACGTTGACAGCCAGAGATTCTTTGTTCTTCAGATTGATGTTCAAAGTTTCTTTACCCTTACGGTTATTCTGGCAATTACTGCTACTAGCTGTCGGGTGTTCATCTCGGTCGGGGTTAGACATGTATACCCCCAACTGCTTGAATTTGTCAGCGTTAACTTCAGCTGCTTTCGTATTGACAATGAATGATGGCCAATCTTGAAATTGAGTTGACCCTGTCCACGTGCTGATGATAGGCAAAAGATTTGCCTTGCAGGTATCTATAGTGACAGCAGCCGGAGTTCTAGGAGGAATCTTTAATGCTTCTCGGCGGAATCTTTCAATGAAACTCTCAGCGGTTTCATTATGTCTTTGTTTGATCTTGTTGAGGGCCGATATGGTCATATCGTTGATTCTCTCGTAGAATCGCTCCAAGAAGATTTGTTTCAAACCCGAGAAAGAGGTGATACAGCCATCGGGTAAGCTCCTGTACCAATCGTATGCTACACCGGCTAAACAGCCGACGAACACCCTGATAAGAAAAGCGTCATTTGGCTAAAGTTGAACAGTCATTACCTCAAAGTGGTTAATGAATTGACTTGGAGAAGTGCTGCTGTCAAACAGCGAAATTGTAAGGATTTTGTACTTTAGAGGAAATAGGACTTCCTTCCATTCAACTGGATAGGGTTATTTGATCCCCAATCTCTGTAAGTTATCCTTCTCTTTGAAGGCCTCGAATTGAGTGTGCAAGAGTTTGACAGCTTCATTAGCATCCTTCGATGACGCAGAAGGAGCAGGCTGAGTGTTAGAAGGAGGAACAGCATGGTAAGTGCTACCCCCAGCTCCTGACTGACTGGGTGTGGGTTGAATTTCTCCAGGGGGTATTTGAGAAGATACTACCCCCAGACCTGTATTGACAGGCACCGACGATGCTATAATCTTAGGATTTACAGCAGGTGCATTCGGTTGTACTGTATGTTGGGCCACAATGATAGAATGCATACTTACGACCATTTCAGCCATGGTCTTCAGCTTATCCTCTAGTTCAGCTATTCGTTGTTCTTGATTTGCTGAACTGGAAGCATCTGGGTCTTCAGTGACAACGCATGCTGTTACTTCTCTAGGTACAGTAGAAGATACTGTCTGTTCAGAACTTTTGCTGTATGTATGATAATCAGAGAAGGAATCATCTCCTGAATAAGAAGTAGGAAGATGACCAGAAGGATCTTGAAGAAGATTCCTTTGACCGATTGTGTCTCGGCTTCGGGATCTGGTGTGTTGAAATACTCCTTCAGAAGATTCTTGGAGTAAATCTAAGTACCGCTGGCTGGGCCTACGAGGCTTGCCATGTTTGGAGCACTTTCTACCCCCAGTGTCTCGAGAAGTCATGTTGATGGAAGCATACAACACTTCATCTTCATCTTCTGATATTGGTTCAGACATTGCAAAATTCAGACGATCGAAGACAGATCGTTTTGTTGTCCGATAACAACACTTGATGACAACCTGGTGATTACAATGGTGTCCAAGTGGATGAACTGGAGGTGTTGAGATATCATCCCATTTTTGCTTGAGGTACTCTCGGAGATCAGGAATAATGACGGGACGAGAAGAAGTCTGAGAAATATGTTCTTTGACCACATTCGGAACATGGTTTCGGTTCTTCAGATATTTTGTCCCGTGAGTATACAGAGAAGTACTCATTTCATTAGCATAGGTATCAGGATTTTTCATCCTGGAAGTATGTCTTTGATGCAAGTTCATCTTCGGTATTGGCTGCTTGTGTTTCATAGAAGTTGGTCTATTGAGATAAGTCCTTAGATCAGCAAATTCACCCCCAGGGGTTTCTGTCTGAGACACCAGTAATTTTCCCTATTTTGAGCAGGATATCCTGAGAGTTGGGAGATCTTGGAGTTCTGCTACCGGAGGAGGCAGAATACCTCTTTGATCAGTACATTTCCCTTTGGCAAGGAGGGAAGAACTCTTGTTTGAGAGGGTTCTTGTACTGATTGGTGCCGAGGCACGTTCAGATTGATCTTCTACAGTAAAAACTAGAGAAGACTGAGAAAAGACCAAAGGACATTTTCCTTTATTTTGTGAAGAAGGGTTGGCTAAAGAGCGTTTACCTCTGTTGTCTTCCAAGTCGTGGAACGAAGAAGTTTGAGAAAAGACTAATGGGCCTTTTCCTTTGTTCTGAGGAGGAGGAGGAACAGTCAACAGACTACCCCCAGTGGATTACGCTGGAGCAACAGGGTGCTTGGGAAGAGGAGCAGAGTCTTTCCTCTTGCTGTGAGAATAAGGGAGATTAGCCAAAAGACTATCCCTATTAGACTGCACTGGAACAGCTTGCACTAGGGTTGATTGCGCCTGGAGAGTTTTGACAGATGGCCTTTTGGCCACAGAAACTATAGTTTACGCAGCAAGAGTTCTGGCTTCAGTTGATTGCGCAGGAGGAAAAGAAGTCACCAACTGCGCTAGGGGGAGAGGAGTCTTGGACTTTGCCATAGCATCATAGGAAGTGGCTTGCGCAGCAGCAAGAGGAGCAGTATACTGCACAGGAGCTCTGGCTTGCACTTTGGTAGCTCGAGTGGTGTTTTGTGCAGGAGCAGAAGTGGCCAGTGGCTCTTTAGCAGCAAAGACAGCAGGTTGCGGAGATGATTGCGCAGAGGACTGCACAAAGGACTTTGGAGTCTACACTGAATGAACCTTGCTCTTGGCAGAGGTTGCAGTGCGATGAGTAGCCCCGGAGTTGATCATCGCCTTGTAGGCAGTCTAGTTGACCTTCACAACCAGCGTCTTCTGCGTCTTTTCGATAGACGCAACGTCACATTGAGTTGTCACTTCCTCGTCGGAGGAGAAAGTCGTCCCCAGCAGAGTCGTCATTTTGTTTGCAAAAATAAAAGTTTTTTTTATTTCACAAACTTTGTAAGAAGATTACAATTGAATTCTGGGAAAGTACAACTATAGGAATCTGATCTGAAGACGATCGCTTTATCCCTTGGACGATGTGAACTGTGAAGATGATAGCCTCTGAAGAATGCAGCAGCACTTGGGTAAGAACTCCTGATCTCTGTGATGATCTTGAATGATCTCATCTTGATAATAAAGGACTTAAAACTCTATTTATAGAGTTCTGGAAAATAACTAATTAGTAGTTATTTCTTGATTGCGTAGGCTGGATTGTGCAGGCATTGGACTGCACAAGCAGCGAACTGTGCTGGCAGTTACTCGATCGTGGCTCAACTGTATTAGACGTGTGGCATTGTTTGATTGAAATGTGCACGGGCGTGTACAGACGGTTGCCACGTGGTGAGCAATTGATGGCATGTAGGCCACGTGTAAAATGTCAGTTATCTTGATGGATTGTGCTGCTTGAACCGCGCTAGCTTCAGACTGCGCTGGGATCGAACTGTGCTGAAGAGGATCTGGTAGACTGCACTTCGATTGGGATGGCAGATTGTGCTGGCTGTACAGCTATCCTACAATGTGGCGCGGCTCGAGAAACGAACAGACTCTTCGCTTTTCGGGATATCAGTTGTCAAAAAATCTGATTTTGTGTCAGATAATGATGACGTTGCCACGTCAGTATTACGCGCTTGGATGTTAGCGCGGTTCGGCCTCGTGCAGTTGATTTGTTGCGCAATCTGCTTCCTGTGCAGTTCATTTGAAGGGTGCTTCATTTGATTTTTATTGTTTTTTTGATGGGTGCAACTTGATTTTTAGGACCTACAGTCGTCAGTCATATAGATTGTTCTCACGTGGATAGAGGTGGAAGGGATTGTGGCAGAGGTACTCTCGATGTCGTACCCTTGTATAGAGAAATCATCGGGGAATGTCGGAATATCATCTTCGTCAGACTCGGAAGGGGTGCTACCCCCTGTGCAGGAAACCGCATCGTCTTGGCGAGGGTGGTGGCCCTCAGGGAAATCCAATTCTGTTACAGAGTTCAGGGGGATCTCTACCCCCTGCGTGTGCTCCTGGTACACCGGGTTGTCGTATACATTGAGGGGGCTACTATCCCCAGCTTCATCTACTCTCAAGGAGACTGAAGGTGCACCCCCGAGTGCCGGAAGCTTCTTCTTGGATCGGGTGCCTAAATAGACACCCCCTGTAGTGGATGGGAACCCCCCCCAATGAGGGTCTCCTTACAATCCTGGCCGAGATGGCCGGGCTGGAAGAGCATGTCTTCTTTCCTCCTTCACCAGGAGAAACGTTTTGAGTTGAATTACAGGAGGCGAAAGGAAGCTCTTCGTTCCCTGGAATTTGCACCTGTCGGACAAGTGTTGGCTGCTGCAGTCACTGGAAAACTGACTGCCGATCTTCAGGGGCGGGTGATTTGTTACAGCAGTAGTTGATGATAACTTGGGTACAATGACGCTCCGAGAGGGACTCATTGCATGTTGACGCTGCCGTCTTGCGCTTGTGAGTAATCACGTCATGTAAGTCGGTAGGAAGTTGCTCTGCCTTTGCATCAAACTTGTGAACTCGGGGATCCCGAGCGCACGAGTGCTTAGGCATCATATTTGCTCCCTGATCCGTGGCTAGTAAAAGCACTTGCTCTGGATCTTTAGAGGGAGACTTTAAAGACCCACCCTGTCCGTTTGCCCTGGGAGGCTGGACGCGGGTGGTTCTGTACAACTTTCTGTCAGGAGCCAGTGTAACAGTTAACGGAGCCCACTGACAGTCAGCAACTTGGACAGTTGACTGGGCTGGTTGAGCCCGTACTGTCCTAGACTTTTTTAACTTAACGCCCAAAGACGCGTAGTAAAAAGAGTCCAGATTGATACATTCCGCATCCTCGGTGGGCCATATGGCGTCGGGCCCGCATGAGAGGCGGTCGAACACAGAGCTTCTAACAGGGCCGCATGAAACGTCCTGTCTGTGGGCAGGATTGGTTGTCGCATGGCCCATCCTCTTGCGGCTAGAGCTGACTGCCGCATGGATTATCTTCCTGCGGCGAGAGTTGGCTGCCGCATGAGTTGTCTGCCTGTGGCCAGAGTTGGTCGTTGCATGGGTAGACTGCCCATCTCCTCTCTGCGACCTCCTTTTTATCGGCATGGAGTTCCCTTGTGTCCCCAAAAACTCAGTATCGTAGTGTTTTCCTCTGCTGGATTTGGGGACAGTAGGGTCCTCTGCGGTTGGAGACAGAGCCACAAGAGAGTTCTGGTCACCGTCTTAGGCTGCAGAAGGAGCTTCTTCGAGAACTTGGTCGGGGGCAACAGTTTTGCGCACCGAGCCTTGCGAGTCATCTTCGGGTTGGCTCGCTTCTGAGACGGGCTGACGCTCCCTTCAGAGAGCAATTCTTCGAAGGCTCGTTGGTCGAAGCGGACCACAAGTATCTGCTATATAGAGCCGAGCTTGGACGCGTCAGATTGCGTCACCAACTTCTCATCGAAAGAGAAAGATGTCTCCGGCAGAGTCGTCATCGTGTTTGCCATAAAAGTCAACAACAGGTATTATAGAACACTGGAATTGATTGCAAACTCACTTGTACAAAGAAAGGGCCTAAAAAAAGCCTAGGAAACAATCTAAGTACAATTATTTAGTTTTGATTCTGGGGGGTGACGATGGAGGCTCGAAAAAGTGATATCAACTCTGTCTTACTCCGTGGACTATCTGATGCAGTCTCTAGCTCGTAAAGATATTGCTTTTTTCTTGAAGGTTGCCAGCCATTGCAGGGGTATGGCACCCTGCTATTTATAATAGGATGGATTTTGAGCCGCATGGACGGCTTGCGGCAACGTGGCTGATTGGCAAGCAAAGACCCGCTCTCGGGCTGCCATCTGTCGGTTTGTTAGGATTTTGTTGCAGCAAATCTGGGTAGTAAAGGAATTTGTCAGATTGCCACGTGTCCCGCTGCGTATAGTGTTCTCAGTCTTTGATCATGTGGGGTCGCATGAGACTCAAGCATGTGGCCTGAATCTTAATTACTCTCGGCTGCTGGAAATTTTGAGGCCGCATAATCTGGACCGCATAAGTGTCATGCGGCCTAGATGACACTCTTCTGGCCGCATGGAGGCGTACGAACCCTGCTTTTGGGCGACGTCCTACGTCTCATCTTTCTTGTTAAAGTGTCAGAACTGTCATGTTTTACCAGGACTTGTCAGCTTTATCAGTCGAACTGCTCCTCTTTGGTCGCATATTTTTCTTCTACAGCTGTTCGTCGATGGGCCGCATGTCTTTGAACAGTCATGCGGCTTTCCTTCATACGGACCTGTTTGGTCCAATGCACCTATGCGATAATTTGTAATCTGCATGAATTCCATATTTTTATGTTTCTACAGTCCACTAAATCTAGCAAAGTATTTGTCAACGAGTCTAGAATGACGATACGAACCCAACAGTATGTCCATAATTGGATTCTGAGGAGCCGATCTCAAAATGACTCGTTGACCCGGATATTAGAATCTGGTTTGCACAAAAATGCGTGCCAGAGTCCAATTCCACTAAATCTAGCAAAGTATATGTCAACGAGTCCACAATGACGATACGAACCCAATGGTATATCCAGAACTGGATTTCGATGAGCCGATCTCAAAATGACCCGTTGACCCGAACTATGGGATCTGTCTTGCACCGAAATACGTGTCGGGGCTCACGTCCTCCAAATCTAGCAAACTTTATATGAATTCGTGCCAGAACGACGCCACGAGTCTACTGGTGGTGTCAGATTTGGAATCCGGAGTCCCGGTTCCAAAATTGAAATTTTAAAAGTTGGAAATTAGGAATTCAGGCGGCCAACTTTGTCGTCAAATTCAACAAATCAAACGAGCTCACAATGAAACAAAACTTTAGTGACAAGAAGTTGGTTATACCAGTTGTGCACAAGAACTAGTGGTACATCACACGGAGCTGTAACGGCAGAGATACAAGTCCACGAAGTTGGTTCCACAAAACTGTCCAAAATAAATATAATTATTCGGGTAACTTGGCGGCCGATTTTGACATATCAAATGAACGAAATAATGGCTAAAACTTTAGGTGAAGGTAGAGCTATATACCGAGATTGCAAAAGATGAAAGAGTTCGACGATCCAACAGTCGGATCATCCAAAAAATGTGCACGAAGTTGCTGCCACAAAGTGCGCTTTCTGACTTTACAATACGAGCGTCACGACGGAATCTCGTACAATACGCACGAATCGACTGCGTGACTCGTCGGGAAGGACAACGGCCACGTCAGGGTTGTCTTGGACGGTTCGTCGGGGCTGTGCGACCCTCGTGGTTGGGTCATCGGAGGCACGTCGGCCAGAAGTGTGGTCGCACGTGGGTGGCTTCGACGTATAGCAGCAGCATTCTCTGCAACGCACAAACGTATGTTGCACGTCGGGGATAAAGAGTCTGCGACAGGGGGTACCCTGGGAGCGCATCGGGGCCATGGGGGTTCGTCGACGAGGTACGGTGGTGCTGCCATGTCGCTGTTGCTGTAATGCACACATGCACGTACGTCTGGCCGTACGGCTGCTATGCTCACGTACGAGTTACTGCCTAGCGTACGTACCTGTCCGCATGCTGGAATATGTGTATGGCGACGGTGGCTGCCCGACGGTGGCGTTACGAGAAGGGAGGTTGCATGGTGGAGGTCGGAGGAGAATGGAAGAGGCGGAGGAGAAGGATGAGGATGAGTAGAGGTGATGGAGATGATGAAGGAAAGAGAAGATGGTAAAGAAGTTAGAGATGAGGAGGCTGTCGGCCTAAGTAGGGAAGAAGAGCTGCTGTTGGTTTTGTGAAGTGAAAATATGAGTTTGTGTTAACGAATGAGTTGGCTGTGAGTGGTGGGTTAGAGAGAGAGGGTGTGGAATCTTTTCAAAAGTGATTTTGTGTTGTTGAGTTGTAGTTGGCCATGGGGTTGGATGTGCCATAGGTAACTTTTCATAAACATCTCATGGCTTGGCCAAAATAGGCTAATTTGGATTATGAAGGTTTGAATGGATTTAAATAGGAATTTCTCCCTAATCTTTTGGTTAGTGAGTTGTCCATTAGGTTTAGGGGTGAGTAGTGCTAGTGTGTTTGGTATTTTATAGGAATGGGATGGTGTTGTGTGTAGGTATTCTTAAAAGGAATGACATGAAGCTTGGGTTGGGTGTTGGGTCAAGTTGGGTTAAGTTTGGGCTAGGTGTGATCAATGGCTACAAATTTAAGTCATTTAGATCATTGATAAAATAATTGAATGTGGAAGATCAATTGGGTGGCATGCAAGCGGTATATGCGTAGTAGACTCAAAATAGGTCAAAACCATATATTGGATCAATTAGATTGGACCGATGTTGAGCCCCGAAATTAAATGTGAAGTTAGGTCAGGTTTTACGGTAGATGGTCAAATGGCCTAAATTAATCTGAAAGTTGTGCGATGCAAGTAGAATACAAACAAGTTTGAGTAGGACATGGCATATCAACATGAAGATAAACTTGTCTAGATCAAAATCATGAAGAACGTTTCGAGAGATTAACAACTCTGGCGCTCCAAAAATTAAAGTCACAGAAAAGTATATTTAATGATCAAAACTAATTATAAATAAATATTTATTGAAAATAATTCCTTTAATAAAATTTAAAATAATCCCTAAAATCCAGGGGGCTTACAGAATGCCCACCTAAGTCTGATGCAAATTCTGATGAAGAGGTCAAAGAGGCTTATAACAAGTGGATAAAGGCAGATGAGATGGCACGGTGTTATATTCTAGCATCTATGTCAAATGTACTGCAACATCAGCATCAGGCCATGGCCACAGCTTATGACATGATGTATAACCTCAAGGAACTCTTCGAACATCAGAGTAGAGCAGCTAGACAGTTTGCTATGAAGTGTTTGATGAATACAAAAATGGCTGAAGGTACGCTAGTAAGGGATCATGGTCTCAAGATGATGGGTCATCTGAATGAGATGGATATCCTTGTAGCTGAAATCGATGGGGAATCCCAGGTCGATATCATTCTCGGGACTCTGTCTAAAAGTTATAATAATTTTTGCCTTGACTACAACATGAACAAAAGGTTGTCTAGTTTGGCAGAACTTGCGAAAGAGCTACAGGATGTTGAAGCTCTCTTTAGGCAGAGTGATCATATTTATGTTTTTGAAAAGGCTTCTACTTCTAAGCCAAAAGGCGGCAAGAAGAAGAATAACATTCAGAAACAAGCAAACTCAGCAAAGAAGGGTATGGGACCTCAAGGTACTGTAAAAAAGTTGAAAGACAAATGTTTCAAGTGCAAAAGGTCAGGATATTGGAAGAGTGACTGTCCACTTCTCAAACAAAGGAACAAAAAAAGGTATATCTTATTTACTAGTAGTTGAAATATGTTTAGCGACATTATCTACCGGCACCTGGTGTGTAGATACAGGAGCCACTAATCATGTCTGCAATACATTACAGGGGTTCCAGAAAACCAGACGGCTCAATGATGGAGAGATATGCTTGTTCATGGGTGATGCTACAAAAGTAGCGGTCGTTGCAATATGAGATGTTACTTTATCTTTTGGTAGAAATAAGTCTTTGACATTGAGAGATTGTTTTTATGCACCTTCACTTAGAAGGAATTTAGTTTTTGTTTCTATGTTAGTTAAGGATGGATATTTAGTTTATTTTAATGACAATATTGTTATTAGAAATAATAAATATTTTATCTGTTCTGGTACATTAGTTGATAATCTGTATGTCATTAACCATATTTCTCTCACAATGTAACTTATGAAAATAAATAATATGTCATCTAACTTAAATAAGAGAAAAAAACCTTCTTGTATGAACCAAACATATCTTTGGCACTTATGATTGAGGAATATTAACCTAAGAAGGATTCAAAGACTAGTTGAAGATGGACCTTTAAGTTCATTAGAAGTGGGCACTACCAGTCTGTGAATCCTGCTTGGAAGGTAAAATAACCAAAAGGCCTTTTACGACGAAGGGATATATGGCCAAAGATGTGTTGAAATTGGTTCATTCTGATTTGTGTGAACCCATGACTACCCAGGATAGAGGTGGCTTTGAATATTTAGTCACATTTATTGACGATTATTCAAGGTATAGATACATTTATTTGATGCGCCGTAAGTCTGAGTGCTTTGAGAAATTCAAAGAGTACAAGGCTGAAATGGAGAAACGTCATAAAAAATGTATCAAGTCATTACGTTCAGATTGTGATGGCGAGTACCTTTTTGGAGAGTTTAGGGATTATTTATCAGATGCTGGAATTACATCCCAATTGACTGCACCTGCAACGCTCCAGCAGAATGGTGTAACCAAAAGAAGGAATAGAACTCTTATGGAGATGGTTAGATCAATGATGAGTTATTCAGATTTACCAGATTCGTTTTGAGGATATGCCTTAGAGACTGCAGCTTATATTTTGAACTTGGTTCCTTCTAAGTCAGTACCTCTTACTCCCATAGAGCTGTAGATTGGGCGTAAGCCTAGTCTGAAACATGTTCGAATTTGGGGTAGCCCAGCACATGTGCTGAATGGGAAAACAGATAAGTTGGAATCTCTTACAGAAGTATGCTTGTTTGTAGGCTATCCAAGAGGAACAAAAGGAGGTTTATTTTATAGTCCTAAGGATCATAAGGTCATTGTTAGCACTAATGTCCGATTCTTAGATGAAGACTATGTGATGAACCATAAACCCACAAGTAGAGTTGTTCTAGAAGAACTGAGAGGTGAGACACCAAGTGCTTCAGTACCAACAATACAAGAGGATGAATCACAAGTAACTGCACAATGTTTCACAAATGTTATACCATAACCGATAGTGCCTCATCGTAGTGGGAGGGTTGTGATACAACCTGATAGATATATGTTCTTGGAAGAGTCGTCAGACTTCGTCCCTGAGGAATAAGATTATGATCCATGTACCTACAATGAAGCACTCTAAGATAAAGATGCAGAGTCTAGGCAAAAAGTAATGATATCTGAAATAGAATCTATGGATTCCAATCAGGTCTGGGAGCTTATAGAACTACCCGTTTGTGTAAAAGCCATTGGATGCAAGTAGGTCTATAAGAGGAAAAGGATCAGACGGTAAGGTTGAAACCTTTAAAGCTCGGCTTATTGTAAAAGGTTTTACTCAAAGAGAGGGTATCGATTATGAGGAAACCTTTTCGCCAGTAGTCATGCTTAAGTCTATCCGGATTCTTTTATCTATTGCAGCTCATCTCGATTATGAGATTTAGCAAATGGATGTCAAGACAGCTTTCCTTAATGGAAGTCTTGAGGAAGATATCTATATGAAGCAACCAGACGGGTTCATTGAAAAGGGCCAAAAGCATCTTGTTTGTAAGCTCAAGAAGTCCATTTATGGACTTAAGCAAGCTTCCAGATCTTGGAACATATGTTTTGATCAGATGATAAAATCTTGTGGATTTGATCAATGTCAGGATGAATCATGTATATACAAAAAGTGTGACGAAAACATGGTGGTATTCCTAGTACTTTACATAGATGACATATTGCTTATTGGAAACAATGTGAAGGTGTTATCTGATGTAAGGGTATGGTTATCCAAGCAGTTTGATATGAAGGTCTTTGGAGAAGTATGTCACATCCTTAGGATCAAAGTTCTACGAGATCGAAAAAAAAGATGTTGGGCTTGTCCCAAGCTTCCTATATCAATATTGTACTAACTCGTTTTAGCATGCAAAATTCTAAGAAAGGTTTCTTACCTTTTAGGAATAGAATTGCTCTATCAAAGGAGCAGTGTCCGAGGACTCCTAAAGAGATAGAGAACATGAAAGCAGTTCCTTATGCTTCAGCAGTAGGAAGCTTAATGTATGCAATACTATGTACGAGACCAGATATCTGCTTTGCCGTTGGCATGGTCAGCAGATATCAATCTAACCCAGTACAAAAGCACTGGAGTGTCGTAAAGCATATTTTGAAGTACCTGAAAAGGACTAAAGAGTGTATGCTAGTTTACCAGGCAGATAGTTTAGTTCCCTTAGGGTATACAGACTCAGATTTTCAGTCAGATAGGGATTCCAGGAAATCTACCTCGGGTTATGTATTTACTTTGGGAGATAGAGCCATTGTGTGGAGGACTATCAAGCAAAAATGTATTGATGATTCCACCATGGAAGCCGAGTATGTGGCAGCCTCTGATGCAGCCAAAGAAACGGTTTGACTCAAAAACTTTCTGTTGGACTTGGATGTGGTACCTAGTTTGCCTAAGGCTATTACACTTTATTGTAATAAGGCTAAATTGTACTTTGATACCCTCAACTATTCCGGTTTTTCAACTTCATACCCTAAACTATTTTACTCAACAACTTAATACCTCAACTATTATTTTTTTCAACTTCATACCTAAAATTTTAAAAATCTCGAAAATGCCATTATCCCTTCCCTCTCCCCTTCTTCCCTCCCCCTCTGCCCCACTTCGGCCACCCCCTTCTCCCGCCCCATTCCCCCTCCGGCCACCCCCTCTCTCCCGCTTCCGGCCACCCCCCCTCCCACTTCCGGCCGCCTCCCCCCCTCCTACTTCCGTCCACCCACCCCCAGCCTCCTCTCGTCCCACGCTGTCGCGCCCTAGGGGGAGAGGCGGGGGCGGGTGGCCGGAAGCGGGAGGGAGGTGGAGACGGCCGGAAGCGGAAGGGAGTGGGGGTGGGGGGTGGGCGGTAATTTTTAAGTTTGACCAAGGGTATTTTCGTCCAAAAAAAATTTCGAGTATCAACTTGTTACAAAAAAAAAGTTTAGGGTATCAAAGTACAATTAAGCCTTGTGATAATAATGGTGTAGTTGCAAACTCGAAGGAACCACGAGCCCATAAGACAGGTAAACACATTGAGCGCAAGTACGACCTGATACGAGATTTCATAAAGAAAGGAAAGGTTGTTGTGATCAAGATAGCATCAGCCGAAAACCTACTTGATCCCTTTACAAAGAGCTTACAAGTTAAGGCTTTAGATAGTCATGTTGAGGGAATGGGAGTCAGATGTGTAGCAGCATTGCTTTAAGTATAAGTGGGAGATATGTAACAGTATACTGAAAAGCAATGCTTTGAGTATAAGTGGGAGATTGTTAGGGCTTACACTAAAAGCATCACTTTTGTATTAACTTTATTTCCTTAAATTTTGAATGAGAATCATATGGACAAGTGTTTGCATATTATATTTTTTGTAAGTGTTAATGCAAGTGTCTGATATTCTATAATGTAGATAATATGGTGTGTGGTGTCACACAGAAGATCATATTATCTGTTCCCTATGAAATATATAAATAGTTCACAACCTAGATGGACTTGGACAATCCATTGGAAAGGTTGTAGTGTATTCTGGTATTAGTCTATCTTGATTATAGGTTTACAATAGTACACTTTGTGCGTATTGAACAGGACCACTTGAGGTTGTTCTCTTTGTACTGACTACATAAGAGAATAAATACCACTGTTATTATGGATGCTTGTTCTCTTAATTCGGATATAATAACAGACATGTATATGCAGTGTGCATTACTTTGACTCATAAAAGAGTGAGATTCATTATGGGTCAACAACCTCTATGAATTGGGTAATAACATTGTATGTATGATGGACTATTGATTATAAAAGGAATCTATGTCCCGATACGTCGAGTTGATGATATCCCCTTAAGGATCTCATAAGGATTGTCATATAAACCCTGCAGATGGATTATATCCGACATGACAAATAATGTTGAGTGGTACTACTTAAGGATAAAAGATGTTGATCAATATAGTTGTCAGTAACTTAATTTGATCGACGGACATTCGATATCTTAACATGGGGAGCCAAACAAGCATATAATAAAAGGAGCCCACAATCATAATTTGGAATTAGGAAGGTAGTGCAACAATAGCTCTTTAGTGGACTGAGCTATTGTTAATGGGCCTGGGTTCTGTGTTCGGGCTGAACACGGGATACCCAGATCCGTTATGAGACCTAACCCTAATTTCTCCTCATGGTCCCTGCCGTAGCCTTATATATATCCTCTATTCTCTGGCCGTCATGATCTTATCAAAAAAATAAGAAGCTTTCTCTAAATTCGTGATTCACGTACGGAGAGAAAGGGAGGGCTGCCAAGGAAAAGAAAAGGTTGGAAGATCGTCGCCTACACGACGTCCAACCCGAGGAAGGAATACGTACAGAAGATCTTGGGGTCATGACTGCTCGAGGTTGCTGGAAAGTGTCTTCTTCTTCCCATCGCAGGTATAATTCGTGAACCCTAGTTCTGCTATGAAGGGTTAGAACACGTCTTAGATCTGTTAAACTTCCATCGATCAATACGCACACCAAACTAGGGGTTCTGGGAATCCCCAGTTCCATCAAAATGATCATGCTTTCTTATATCAGGAGGAACAAGAGGGGAATATAATTTTCATGTTAATCATGAAACAATCATTAAGGTACAACCAATCAAGTCCTATGGCTTGTTATCATTAGCTAACTAGGGTTATCACATGCCTAGTTACTAACAACATGCAGTTAAAATATTCCCGCAGTCACAACCCTACAGACTATTCAGCCTATCCAAGCAAAAGTTACAAGAGTTATCAGATTACAAGAGTTATCACGTTACAAGAGTTACAAGAGTTATCAGGACTACCGGTGTACTTGAGTACTTATGATTCAAGAAGTGCAACACATGACAGTGTGCTGGAAATGCGCTCTACTCGACGGCAGGCTACAAGTCCACAGGTGTGGCCGGGATAATGGGATCACCTGTAACAGGAAAATCTTTCTATATGAACTACTTGATCAATCTAGTCGCTTAACCTAGTCAAATTCATTATGAATCCCTGACCGTGGTAACCAAGAATCTATATTCTAGACATGATGCAAGACGAGACAGGTAGCTTGTACAGTCACAATCAGGAAAAATTAACCACGGAGTCAAGACAAAAATTACACTAGCAAGACAGGATTAGCAGTCGCAACAGCAATCAAGGTTATACATGTCATATCAAGATTACTTATCATATCAAGGATGCTTGTCAAGAGTGCGCCTCGACAGGCTACTATCAAGATTATCAAGACGGGATCCTATTATCATGTTCAAGTTCAAAGTTTATCAAGTTGCCAAGTCGGGTCAACACAATTTAGGCCAAGTACAGAAAATATATGCAAAGAAGACTAAGGACATCCATGGGTGATTGAAACTATCAGTCGCATATGAACTCCAGTTAAGGTGAGACATAAAGATTCCTGAAGCCAATACGAAGATCTATAATTTTTATGTTTTGAGTTTTATAAGATTTTAGCTACAAAACAGCTTAAATAGGCAAAAAAACAGTCATTCGCGAGCTCGCCCGGACAAAACTAGCCACGACGCGCGAGGAGCAGATGCACGACGCACGGGCACGTGGCAAAAAAAGCACGTGTGTGCGGCGTGCAGGGAGCATGTGCGTGCGGCGTACGGGGAGCACGGCGCGTGGGGCACGGATGCACGACGTGCAACAATGAAAAGTGCGGGCGCATGACGTGCAAAACGTGCTGTGTCTGGACGAATGACGCACGGGGCACGGATGTACAGCACGCAGGCGCGCGGCAACAAAACAGCGTGTGCGCGATGCATGAAATGCACTGCATATGGGTATATGTAGTACGGGGCATGGATGCACTGCGTGCAGGCACACGACACACAAAATGTGCTGTGCTCGGGTGTACGGTGCGCGGGGCGCGGCAAAGAAACGCGTGGGTGTGCGACGCACAAAACGTACTACGTACAGGTGCACGGCGTATGGTGCATGGATGCACAGCACGCGGCACATGAAGCGCAGGCGCGCGGCAGTGTTCATCGTCCTAGCAGCACCGAAGATGTGCGGGGACCATGAACACGAGAACGACCATAATTTCCTCAAAATAAGTCAAAATCAAGCGATTCAAAACCCAAAATTGGGTAGAATTGAATTTTCCACAACCTAGAACCATTAGATTTTGGAAATACCAAGTTTTTAGAGATCAAAACCAAGAAAAACAAGAAAAACTTAAAACTTAGATCTATAAAAATAAACCCGACAAAACCAAAAATTCCAAGTTTTAAAGATTCTTAGAATCATACAAGGAAGAGAATTGAACAATCAAAAATTGGAGACCCATCATGTTCTCCATGGAGCAAGGTATAGTTGCATTAGGTTGGTGGGAGGAGTAATGGAGAAGGAGGGGAAAAGTTAATGGAATTAATGAGATGAGAGCGATCGAGTTGGTATATATACCAAGCATTCTCATCTCAAACTAATCCAAACCAAACCAAGCCAAGTTAACATGCCATGGTAAACCAAGATGAACCAAACCAAAACTAAACCAAGCCAAGATTAAGCAAGATAAGTCTAAATATGGGTCACCTGACAATATCAGAAATCCTTACAAGTATAATAAAAATATGTATAACGGAAAACGGGAGTGACAACTCTACCCACCTTAGAAGAATTATGTCCTCGAAATTTAATCAAGAGGCTAGAGGTGTTAGGGCAAGCTATACTAATTACAAGCAATCTATGTTTAGCAGTAAATGAAGCAATCATTCATGCAAGCAAAGAATTCAGGACATAAGACATAAGAAAGACATTATATCTTACGAGTCAAACAGGTACGGATATCGTGATCGGATATCATTCTCACGTTCCCATGTTGACTCACCCAAAGAGTGATGATTCCAAGCGACACAAACTAAACTAATAGTCTTGTTCTTGAGTACCTTCTCTCTTCGGTCCAATATGGATACGAGCCTTTTCTCATACGAAAGGTTGGCACCAACAACCAATTCCAAATGATCAAGGATATGGCTCAGATCCGGGATATACCATCGCAATTGGGATACATGGAATACGTTATGTGCTTCATATAAGGATGGCGAAAGAACGAGACGATAGGACACATCTCCTACTCGCTCGAGAATATCAAATGACCCTATATACTTAGGACTAAGCTTTTTCCGTACGCCGAATCGAATAACGTCATAGGTAGGCAAGATCCAAAGGAATACGTGGTCGCCGATAGAAAACTCAAGAGGACGCCGATAAGAATTGGCCCAGTGGCACTGACGATCTTGGGTAACTCAAAGATGATCTCTAACTTGTCTGACCACCATGATAGTTTGAGTAATCATTTTTGGACCAAGCATCTGCCTCTCGCCGACATCGTCCTAGGTTAAAGGTGAACTGCACTTCCTGCCATACACTACCTCAAATAGTGCCATCTGGATACTGGCCTAGAAACTGTTATTGTAGGAGAACTCTACTAGATATAGGTGATCTTCCCATGAACCACCAAAGTCAAGTGTACAGGATCGTAACATATCCTCAAGAGTTTGAATCGTGCGCTCCGACTGACCATCTGTCTGTGGATGATAAGATGAACTAAACTTGAGACGAGTCCCCAAACTCTCTTGAAGACTCCGACAAAAGTGCGATATAAATCTCAAATCTCTGTCAGATACTATACTGACTGGCACTCCATGCAATCTGACTATCTGCCTGAGGTACATCTCTGCAAGATGATCCATTGGTTGACCAATTCTGAAAAGAAGAAAATAAACTACCTTTGTGAGTCGGTCAACTATAACCTATATTGCATCTCTCCTAGCTGGGGATTTAGGTAACCCAGTCACAAAATCCATGGTAATGTGTTCCCATTTCCATTCTGGGATCGGTAAAGGTTGAAGAAGTCCAACTAGTCTCTGATGTTCAGCCTTGACTTGCTGTCAAACTAAACAATGAGAGACAAATCGGGCTATCTCCCTCTTTATGCCATTCCACCAGAAATGCTGATGAATATTACGATACATCTTCGTGCTATCGGGATAAATTGAATACTGTGAACTGTGAGCCTCCGTCATGATATATTGCTTGATGTCACCGTTGGGTACACAAAGACGCCTTCCATGTCGAAGTGTGTCATCTTTGTGAATGCATAACTCTGTCCTTTGTCCCACTTCATATTATGTCCTAAGTCGCTGAAGCTTAGAATCCGTTGATTGAGCTATTTTGATTCTCTTGACTATGCTGGACTGAACTTGCATACTGACCATCAATGCCATATTGGTAGGAAGAACTATATCTATTCCCATCTTTAGAAGATCCACTAATAACTCGGGTTGTACTGTTAGGAAATAAGCTCATGCTCTTCTACTTAACGCATCTGTAACTACGTTAGCCTTTCCAGGATGATACTGCAGGTCAATGTCATAATCCACTAGTAACTCTAGCCATCTTCTTTGACGTATGTTGAGATCCTTCTAGGTAAACACTATAACTACCACTTTTCTAAAAAGAGGGTAATTTTAAACTTTTGTAAAAATTGATCATGTTAGTTATTAAATAATGGATTTAAATCATGTTAATAATAAATTAGTGAATTTTTGATTATTTTAATATTAGTGTATTGTGACTTTGGCCTTTTGCTAGTGAAACCTTAGAACAACTAAGCCTAGAGACTAACCATGACTATGGAGACCTAGATAACATAATTGGATTAGTAATTAGGCTCTAATCTAGCTAAGAATGACTTATAATTGATTTGGTGAATTTAATTGGTTTAATTTGGGCCTTTAATAGAGGGGCTTAATTTGATGACTTAGAAAGGCCTTTAGGCTAATGTGACTTGACCCAAACCCTAGCCCAACTATGTGACCAGCCAAGAGCACCCCCTCTCGCTATATAACACATCATTAGCCTCCCTCTTTGCCTCTTTCATTGAAATCCTAACCCTAATAGTGTTCTTCCCCAAATTTGCCCCCTTTCACCAAATCAAATCCAAATTGAACCAAATCAACTGCAATACACTCCCTAGTGTAGAGGAGGTCTCTATTGGCAAGCTAGCAAGGATTGGGAGCAATTTGGCCATTGAATTTGGTGGAGAGTCATTTCAAGGAGATTTTATTAAGATTCCAACTCTTAATTGGTAATGGTCTCTAAACATTTTCAATTCCTATTTTCTTTCCATAGATGCATTCATTTAGGGTCCCTCTAGTATTAAGCTAAGTTTGGTTCGAAATCGAATCCATTTAGGGTGCATATCGCAAGAATATCGGATACGTGTCTCAAGTGTTCGATGAAATGCCCAATTGGATGTTTTGTTCACCAATTTATAATGTAATTATATTTTTTGGTAGCTAATATACTGTGGATTTCATTTGTATTCGACTGAGGTAAATTTGATGTGGTTTAATATATTTTTTTAGACACGGGGAAACTGCACGATCACTACTAAAATCTGTCCTATCAGCGACGCCGGAGGACGTCGCTAAATCGGGCAAATACGTCGCTAAATCCAATTGGCAACGTATTTAGCGACGTTTTGATGTAGTCGCAATTTACCTAGTCGATTGTAACACCCAGTTTTCCAAATGAGGGTAATTTTGAAATTTTATAATTATAATTATTATTTATTGATATTTATTTCATATTATGTTTTTTGGTGATTTTTAATCATTTTTAAACTATTTAAAAATTATGACTTGTGATTTGGTGTTTTGCTAGTGTAACCCTAGAGATAGTGACCTAGAGCCTAGCCATGTGATTAGGATATTTCATTTATCATTTTTAGTTTGAGGGTATTTTTGTCATTTTGAATTATTTGAATTTAATATATATTATTTGGAATTTAAAATGATTATTTAGAATGGTGTGATTTAAATATTATTTAATTGATTGTCTTGTGTTGTATTTAGCCCTAAACTAGTTTGGACCTAACCTAGATTAGTCATGGCTAGTCTAGTTAGCCATAGAGAGTATTAGTTAGTATTTATTAGTTAGGTTAAGTCATGAATAGTTAGAATGTATAGGTTGCAACTTGACTAAGGGAAACCTAGGTTGTAGGCCCTTGATTGGACTTGATGGATTGATAGCCATTAGATTCACCCCAAAAAACCCTAACCCTAACTTGGTGGCCAGCCTAGGGATCTCCCCCCTTGTTGTAAAGTCTCTCTCAAAGTTTGTGCCTCCTCTTTATTCATCCCTTCATTTTCTAAGGAAAGGTTTGTTCTCCATTGAAATTCCTTCATAGTTTATTCAATATTAGTCCATTTTTATTGAAACTTCTTCCATTGTAACCTAATTACTGTCCCCCTACTGTTGGTGGAGGCCATTCTCAGGTTTGATACAATTTGGAGCCATTGGCTAGCTTGAGGAGATCTCACTTTTGGGAGTTTTTCTTGTGAAGGAACACACAAAGGTAAATCCCATTTCCCTCTATGAAATTTTAGTTTCTTTACATGAACACCAAGCCCTAGGTGTCCTCTTACTGTAGGGATAGGTTTGCACCCTCTCGTGTCCTTTACGTGTCCGAATCGAACACGTATCAGTGGACAGTCGCAGGCGTTCGACGAAATGCCACAGTGGGCATTTCGATCGATTTTTCAGGAAGTAATTGAATAGGAAATTAGGTTTGCATGTGGCTTGTATGATTTTTCACGACTGAGCGTGTCTCGTGTCAATTTGGTGTCGCTTGGGACCCTTGGACACGGCCGCGCACGCGTGTACAGTAATGCCCTGCTGCCAGCGGGTTCATGCAGGAGCTGTGGGACACGTGGACACATGTACTTGGACATAAAGGGAGGGGTAGTGTCTGACATGACATCCCTGAAGTTTCGTGTCCAATGGATACGTGTCGAGAGTGTTTGGACACGTGTACTGGTCATACGACCTGTGACAGCCCCATCCTTGAGTACGTGTGATGTTTTTGGACACGTTCGTGTCATGTTTTGGACACTATATTAGATGTATATCACGTGCACATATTAGTTATTGATTTACAACCTTAACCCAATATGATTCATTGCTATTCTACTCGAAATAGGAAATATCCCTAATTTCTGATACTGCATGTATCAGTGATCAATAATTCACTGTTCTTCATCTCAATTTACTTTTTAATGATTAACTATCATGTGTTTTAGTTATGGTTAATTGTTGTACATTAAATAGCATGTTAGGTTTGTGGGGATCCGTTTTTGTGTTGAAATTGATGAAGGAGGATTCGAATTTCAGGGGAGAATTGAATGTTCACTGATACGCAATTATTTGAACTGTTCTTCAGTTTTATTCTGTATTTTTAAACTGATTTAAAGATAGTAGATGTTGTAGATATATGTATATGTCTGGGATTTATTTTGTTATTATAGGAATGTTGCATTGGATTGGGGTTAACTCGAAATCAATGATTAACATGAGTAGGTAAAATTGAACCCACACTGTTTTCATTCCTGTCACACTAATGCACTGCTACACACAGGTTCCCATGTATACAAACACACTCGGGTACACGCACAGCTGAGACTCTGTGCATTGAATAAATTCCTGAGACACCAAATTGTCTTCATGTACAGAATACTGGGACACTTAACATTTCACCAACCTGGGACACTTGCACACTGTAATGAGACACATAACTGAGACACTTGGTTGTATCAAACTAAGTTGAATGCTTCCCTATACACAGGTTTTCATGTACACAAGCATACTGCCTTTTCCTCACATACACACATGTACACTGTCTGATTACATTTCCTGGACACTGTAACCTGAGCTAAAATCAATACATGTTACTGTCATTTCCCTTCCTAAAAACCTGAGAAATGATTTGCTTTCCTTAATTGATTTGAATATGGCCATGCTTAAGCTTGTGTATTCTATAGTTCACTATTAATGGATTATGTAAAAGGGATTCGAATTTGGTTGGGTAGTAGTGTGATAACTGTCGAATGTTGGATTTGTATTTATTTTGAACTGTCAAGATTTTAAGAACCTGAGTACACTGAGATGATTTCCTGAGATGGGATATGTTACTGATTTTCCTCATAAATTGCTAAGTCATTTTTGTATGGTTAAGCTGTCGAGATGTTTAGATTTACTTTTGTTTTCAACTGATTAAGTTGGTTAAAACCTGAGAACATATATTCCTGTCATTTTTTTCAATGTCTGAACACACAAGGATTAGTTTCAAGGCTGCATTTAGCTCCAGTAGATGGCTTTTGACACTATCATTTATTACCTGGAACCAAGTCAACACACATATGTTCCTGTAACAGCCACACACATGTACACTGTTTTTAGCATAAAACACTGCTTCTGAAATTCCCTCACTGTTTTCCCAGTCACACTGTAGTATTTGTAATGTTTACCTATATCATGTAGCACTCTAACACACACACACAGGTTTCCTTCATGTCATTGTTTGTCAATTCCTGAGAACACAGAGTTCACATTGTTTCCTGGAACACTACACACACAGGACACCCCCACTTCCTGCAACACTCTATGTTTTCTGTGAGCTCATTAACATTAAACACACACATCCCTCACACACCTATCTAAATCATAACACACATGTTTCCCCAATAAACACACACACACACACACTATAACACACATGTTTCCCCATTAGACACACACACACATCTCATATGTTATCCCCCTCTCTATGTAGATACAATACATATTCCTATATGTGTGGGTATGCCTATAGCTATATATTAAGTGTCTAACCTAATGTGAATGAATGAATGGTAGTGTAGGATGTATGGAATTTTAATGTGAAATAGCTATATAAGATATACATATTTCTTTATGTGTATGTGGTGGATATATATATTTTTTTATTTTTTTTTATTTTTATTATATATATATATATATATATATATATATATATATATATATATATATATATATATATATATATATATATATATATATATATATATAAAATATATATATATATATATATATATATATATATATATATATATATATGTGTGTGTGTGTGTGTGTGTGTGTGTGAATAGTGATATATATCCATATATGGTATTGGCCTATAGCCTAGGGCTCTTAGCCTATGGGTGAGGCTTGAATGCCAGTATAGAGTCTAGATTAGACTTGTATAGCCTTGATTAGACCTAGAATAGACTAGTTAGACTAGTATAGACTTGTTTGACTTAGATTGACCTAGTTTGACTTCTAGGGTTGACCAGAGTTGACCAAGAGTTGACTTTGGCCTAGATTGACCTAGATTCATGTAGAATACATTGAATTGCATCTTGTTATCATTTTAGACTTGTTATGACTTGTGTTATTCTGAATAGGAGTCAGACACCTCTCCTCGGACAGTATATTTACTTTGGACATTCAGACATCAGGCGAGTACATTCTCTGATCATTTCATATCTTGTTAGAATTATATTTCTGCTTTAGATTACTTTACTTGATGTTGTCACGACATTATCATGGATTAGTACTATATGGATCTCTTCATGTGATGTTATCCCCCTCAGGAGCATCGGGTACATTATGTCATGCGCATTTTACTTTCATCATGTACTCTTGTGCTTTCACCATACATGTACACTCTTGTGAATCATGTACTCTCATGTTCACAGAGCCCTCATGTATACTATCACGTGCACCCATTCATGGGCCTTCATGTGATATCATATATAATAACATAACCTGCTTAGATCCTTGTGTATTGATTGGGGAAATGGGGGAGTGCAAATAGTCATGTGAACAAATTCCATAGTAGAGTAGATCATGTGAAACTTCTTAGTGTAGATCATGTACTAATATGTCCTGTTCACATGTGCTATCATGTACTCTACATCACTAGCCACTGTTAGTTCTCTATATACAGTAGCTATTTACATACAGTTCTCTTCTTTTACATCATGTACTTCCTTTCAGTTTCCTGTATCTTAGTCTACTGCATGTTTATATTTTCTAACCTGCTATGATCTGTTGAGATGTATTGTGCTCGCTCCTGTCCTGACTGGACCTGTTAAAAATATTATAGAGGACGAAGAGGAGGCCTGTGTGGATACCTTCTATAGGACAGCCCTAGACGACACTTGTGAGCTGGACTCTCAGGAGGACCCAGCTCTAGCTGATGACATTACCCCTACTGCCTAGACTAGTTTAGTTAGGCTTTATCTTACTTATGTTGTCTTGGGACTAGTCCAGGTTTTACTATTTCTGTCATTTGAGATCTGGATTGTATATTTTCTTTCATACTCTGTAGTTGAGACTTGTATTTCTGGATATTTGCTGAGTTGTTATATTAGACACTTAGATTCTTCTGATCATCTGTATTTCATTTGAGTTCTATATCATATCGTGCTTCTTCTTCCTTAGTTGTGATTGAGTTTACATTCTGCTATGTCACCCCCATTCGGGGAGTATAAACTGCTTAGCATTATATTGTTAGATGTTGTGACCTATGACAGCGTTCTACCGCCGATACTGCGGCGTAGGCTGAACGTATCCACTTTTCGTGCCCTTACTCTAGGGTGCGGGTCGTGACATCGCTAAACACCAGGACGTTGTAATAAGTCGCTATTGCGACGATAATTAGTGACGCAGACGCATCGTAAATTTAGCGACTACAAGCGACGTACAGCGATTGCATTTACCGACGTCGCTAGCGACATTTTAGCGACGTTCCATACATCCATGCTGACCTGACATGTCAAGAAATTAGCGATGTTCTACGACGTTGATACGTCGCTGTATTACCGACACATAGCAACGTTCTAGCGACGTCTTAGTTAGCGACGTTTAGTGACGATCAGCGACGTGGTGACACATTTTTAGCGACGTTCCGTTACTTAATTAGCAACGTGTATATTCGTCACTGGACGTCGCTGAACGTCGCTAAATTTGGTAAAAAATTAAAAAAAATACAGTATTTGCAGCAGCACCTACAGCAGCATTTGTAGCAGCACCTACAGCAGCATTTCCCTGGGTTCGTCGACCCCTTCAGTGGAACACTCAACACCGGCTGATCAGGAGGAGCATCACGAACACAAAGTATCAAACAATATGAAATACAATCATGAACACATATGAAACACAATCACGAACACATATGAAACACAATCACATCATTCAACACAGATATATGAAAATTTTCAACAACAGTGTCAAACAATATGAAACACAATAACAATATATGTAGAAACACATAAAAGACCCAACAATGGGCCATCACACAATAATATATATGTCGACTACGGCTGATCAGGAGGAGCATCACCGCTCCTGGAAAGAAGTTAAGCTTACTGCTCCGGTGTAAGAACCACCGACGACGATGAAGGAGGAGGCAATGTAACCGCTGTAGAAGGAGGCAGTGTAACCGTTGGAGAAGGAGACAGTGTAACCGCTGGAGATGGGTGCGTCCGCGTCTCCTCTAGGGCAAGCAGTTTGGCGCTGCATTGCTCCATGTAAGCCGCTATCCTAGTAACGGTGCCGTGAATGGACTCCTGCGTCCCCTGTACGTCCCTCACGGTACGTTCGAGCTCGTCAAAGCGTGCGGTGACTGACGCAGCGTCCCCTTGCGCCTGAGACCCTGGCTGCTCAGAAATCCTCCTCAGCATATCGTCGTGCAGCTCAACAATCTGGCGGGCAATGGTATCCTCGACTCGGGACGACTCATCCTGTGAGGGTTATGAATGTGCACTGGCAGAGGGAGCCCTGGATGCCTGCGTCGCAACAAATATGACGTAGGACCCCGTACCGTAGTACGTACCTCTATGAAGACCACCAACGACGGTCTTCCAGAGCTCGTCCTCCGACTGAGGCGGAGAGGGCTGCGATGTACCAACCCCTCCATCTGCAGGTGCACTAGCACTCGCACGCTCACGTAGCCTAATAAACTCGTCCTAAAAAATTGTGCATCTCTATAAATTAGTACTTACCTAAATTAGCCTAATAAACGTCTAAAGTATTTAATTATTATTAACTATATGGTTATCTGTATATTCTTCAAGTTATGTTAAAATTAACAAAATCTAAATTAGTACTTACAAAGCTCTGAGTAGCCCGGTCGTCGATGAGCTTTTCGTCCTTCCGATGGGTGGCCAGGAAGACGGTCACCATGTTTGTGTCCTTACCCCTCTGTACCTGCATGTTTGTTATATTTTATTCTTTATTAAAATAGAAAATTATATACTCCTACTATCAATAAAATCTTATATATTGCAATAAATTACATACCAGATGACAAAAATGCTCCGTCATAGGAATCGATCCACCATACCACTTTTCGGCCCTCGTCCTAGCCGCCTTCATCTTCTTCGACTGCTCTCTGTACCGGAGCTCCTCAAATCGAGCCCTCATCGCGGTCCACTGGTCAAGCGTGATCCAACCAGCAATCGGCTTTCCAGAGCGCTTACGAGCTTTCGGATCATCAATTGCATCACGGATCAGCTTGGCGGCGACGGCAGGAAACTGCCTCTCAATCTGCTCGGCCTGGTGTGGTGGATAAAAATAAGTCCTCTACAAGAATTACAAATTAAAATAATAAGTTCTAAAAAATACTTAAAATTATATTAATCATACGAAATTAACTATCTTTAATTACCTTGAAGTGGGCAAACCAGAATGCCTTCCTCTCTTCCGAGGCATCCGAGTAGTTGATCCACGGACCCCCATAGTTGGACCTCAGAAAGGAGCCCAACGCTCTCTGTACCGACGAGGGACGATATTTGTATACAACGATATATATATATATATATATATATATATATATATATATATATATATATATATATATGCCTCAATGTCGCAAAATCATCAATCTATGTGCCTCAAGTCTTTGACAGACAGGAAGAGCTTAGAGCCATCACGGGGTTCGGGATTGCTACTCTTCCTTTCACTTATCTTGGTTGTCCGATGGCGGTGGGCATGAGGAGTGCTACCATATATGATGAGCTTATTCAAAAAGTTAGACGACGCCTAGAAGGTTGGCAGCAAAAGACCTTATCATATGGAGGTAAGTTGACACTTATTAAATCGGTGCTGACTTCAATTCCTATGTATACGTTAGCGGCATGTAACCCTCCACAAACTGTTCTTAATCGTCTTGAAGACATGTTTGTAAGATTTTTCTGGGGTTCAGCGGAGGGATGTCAGAAGCATATATGGTCAAGTTGGCCATCCATGGCGAGGCCAATTGCTGAAGCAGGCCTTGGTGTGCACAGTTTGCAAGAGACAATGAATGCATTTACTGTCAAGTTGTGGTAGAAGTTAAAAACTCGAGATGTCTTGTGGCAACGATTCATTCGAGCGCGCTACTGCAAATTTTAGAATTTGGATGAGGCAGGCGCTCCGCAGAAATGTTCCCATATTTGGCGTCGACTTCTTCGGGGACGCGAACTCTCTGCACAATATATTGTTCAAGCAGAAAATGGGGATTGGCTTTAGACGTCTACCAACTCTGGTAGGTTCACTGTCTCGGCTGCTTGGGCGGCAATACGGGTGCCAGCTCCAAATCAAGATCATTTCGGGCATATATGGAGCTCGTGTATGCCTGTGAAGTGGTCTATTCTCTTTTGGCGTATCTTGTATGGGAAAATGCCAACCGATGACAAGGTAAGTACGATGGGGTTTCACCTACCATCCAAGTGTCACTGTTGTGTTCAGCCAGCCGAAGAAACATTGGAACATATTTTTCATGAGGGGGAGCTCGCATCAATGGTCTGGAGTATTGTCAGTACTTATTTCGGGATGCCTATGCCGAACTTGGATTTGCTTCAACGCTTTGGCGCTTGGTGGAGGCCACCTAACTTACACTTGAAGGAAGTGGTGATTGGAGCGATCATGTGGGTACTTTGGAAAAATAGAAATAAATGGCGCTATGAGGAGTACACGTTCACTATGATCCAACTGGAAAAAGAGGTTCGAAGGCAAGTGTCGAAGGCTCTACAGAGATGCAAGCACAAGAAAGATGTTCCAAACAATTTCCTGTAGCTTTTGCTTTTGAATTACTGTACCTCCTAACTTTTGATCCATCTATTAAATAAAGTTCTTTTTAAAAAAAATAACAATATATATATATACATATATATATATATATATTTTATATATATATATATATATATATATATATATATATATATATATATATATATATATATATATACAGATATGCATAAAATATATATATATATATATATATATATATATATATATATATATATTCATTAAACTTACTTCGTAGGACCGTCGGCCCAAATCTCCATCCTCGTCTCGTCCTGAGATGCGCATGGAGGGTCGCTCTGGTATGGATCCGCACGGGCGGGAGTAGGGTCTACCTCCTCCACCTGCTCCCTACCCTCCATGCTGCCGTCAGCGGTAGGAAGGCTAGGGGAAGGAGAATCAGCAAGCCTGAAACTGCTCGTCCCAGGTGTACTACCACCCGGACCTGCGACCGTATGGTACAATGGAGTGCTCGGGTCAGACGATGGTCCGGAGGCATCCTCTGGTAACGGAGCTCTCTGCCCACCTAAGGACACGGCTCATCCTGACCTATCTCCGTATTGTCCTGCTATGCCTCCGCGCTGTCCTGCCATGCTGATAATAACATATGATTAAAAATATAAATAAATACAATGACAGTTTAGAAATATATGCATATATTGGAGTTCATAATTTAAGTTTACAAAAATCTGAATATTAATAGAAATGATAACAGTTCATAATTTAAGATTACAGAAATATGAATACATTGAAATCATAATTTCTCAATCATCCTCTGAAAATTCATCTTCTTCGTTTGCCTCCTCCTCCTCATCCTCTTCCTCTTCCTCCTCATCTTCACTAGCATCTCCTTTGTCTTCCCCTTCGGATACTTGTACCTCTTCTACACAAGTAGATATGAAATGGAGAACTTCTGCTGAGTCGACATCAACTTTATTTGGTACAAGGGGCAGCTCGTCCTCCTGATAAGCCACTTCGTCGACGTCGTAGGTATTTCTGGCTTTAGTCTTGCATACTGCCCACCAGTCGTACCTCGTTGTTCCCTGTCTAGGATATGTATAAAATAAGGCTCCATATAAGGCTTCGGCTCGGATGCTAAAGGCACAAGTTCTCCGTGTGCGATCTACTGATAATAATTTGGCATAAAACCCCTCGAATACAAATGATATGTCACATCCACTTCCGAATGATATTTCAAGTTACGGCATCTCACACATGGACACTTAATTTTTGTACGGTCCATGTATTGAGGGAATGCCTTGGCAAACTGCAGGAACTGTTGCACACCCTGTATAAATTCATCCAGCACACCGCACATATCATCAGGATGACGATTGTACATCCACAAACAATTCTGCAGATAGTAATTCATATCCATTTTAAGATAATTCTGCAAAGATTGACACTCAATGTATAATTCATATATGTTTTGTAATTCCAGAAAAGAAACAAGTGTGAGAACAAATGGATCAGAACACATTTTCATAAGCAGGTAAAAAGGTTATATTCGATTTTTTCGAAAGCAGATAAAAAGGTTATATTCAATTTTTCGATAAGTGTGAGAACGAATGGCTCAGAATACAACCCAAATGAAATATATCGTGAGAACGGATGGCTCAGAACTGATGCACGAAAATGAGGGGCTCAAAGCTGGAACAAGTAAAGTTGTGCTTTGGAAAAAGAACTCTTGTAAACTATTTGTTCACAAAGCAAGCTATAATTAAAGAATACAGAACAAGTATCGAGTTCGTAACTCAAGTATAGAGCTTACAAGAGTTATAAACTCGATACTTGTTCTGTATTCATTATATCTTGCTTTGTGAACAAAGATCTTACAAGAGTAGAACATTTAAAATACAACTTTACTTGTTACAGCTTTGATCCCCTCCTTTTCGTGCATCAGTTCATGTCGGTCTGTACTTTCTGCAGTAATGACCACAAGTTTTATATTCTTCAACGATATATTTCACATGCTTAATTGCCAAGTGTGGGGACGAATGGCTCAGAACACAACCCAAAATTCATTCTAGCATACATTAGTTTGAATCATCTATGTTCTGTACATATGGTGTAGTATATGTTCCTATCGAATCTAGTATCTGAAGGATGTAACAGAATCAAGATGAACCCACATAATGTAATACTAAGACATCATCTACAACTAAAAGATGTAGTGATAGGTTGTCGTATCATCATTGCCGAGGGATGGGGGTCGAAGGACAGTCAACTTTATCTACGACTACATAGTTTCTGTCTCGCCAGTCGAATGGCTGCAGGTACTATGTCCTGATTACGATGTCATATCGTAGATTAATGTAAATTCCTTATAGCAAATGACGTACATAGATTTCTGCCTCGCCAGTCGAATGGCTGCAGGAACAGTGTCTGGCTCGTACCAATCCAGTGTCTATCGAAAGATTGATGGTCATTACGATATGTATGTATATTAAGTAGTAATACATACTTGTTATTTAATAAATAAAAAAGTTCCCAAGAGGATACAAGGTATCTCTGAAGGATACTTGATCAGTCAGTATATTAGAGGCTTAAGAAAGGCGATTATTTATGTAGTTCGGGCTTCCAATCATGTCAATCTACCAGCAGTTATGCAGCTAGCTAAGGACTGGTAACAACATATAGCTATAGTCTATAGAAAGGGACTGAACTAAAGTGCCCTCTCGACTAAAACAAGATATTAGAGGACTGGGACCGATACAATACAGGACTGATATAACCCTTAGCCAACTGCCATGTTCTAATAGCTGGTACAAAAGTGAGTATCAAAACCCCCAATTGATATATGCAAAAAGAGACCGATACAAGTTGAACCAAGGACTGAATTATATTGACATCCTAATTACCGATATATTAGGAGACAAGGACTGAAACAAGTATGCAATTAGATGCCATACATCCTATACTAATGATACAAAAGAAAGTCAATTGGTAGATACGCAAGAGATAGGACTGAACATTAGTCCACAGAGACTGAATACTAATACAAGCAATGGCTGGATACAATAACAAGGACTGATACAAAGTCAACATGTGGTACTGATACTAAAATAGAGTAATCCTTCACATTGTTCAGCCACAAATACATGAAGAAGTATTCTCCTCTCTACATACTAATTACTGATACACAATGAAGCATGGGATTGATACTATAAAATCCAAACAAGGACTGAACCAAGGTATCATGACTGATACCATGTTTAGTGATGACTGCTACCATATATCAGTGATGACTGATACATGTTATCAGTAAAGACTGATACAAAAGTAGTATATAGGAATGAGTCATGACTGATACTAATGTAATGGAGGACTGAACCTGAATCTTGATACTAATACTCTCTCGACTGATACAAGGTATGCAATCATCACTCATTACACTAGTTAACAGTAAACAATATATATATACATAGGCTTAAATAACAGATACTCTAGATTACATGTAGGGATGATACACATATCAACAAGGACTGATACATTTATTAGTCTACTTGTTGATGTACTCATCAGTCTATTGATTGATGCACTTCCTTTCCTCTCAAACAATAACTGATACAATGGTAGATTGATTTCATATTGCAAAAATTAGTCCAAACACAAGCAATCCATGTATCCCAAAATAGTCCCCACGTGACCACAAAATTGGAGGGAATCCATGTATCCCAAAATCACTGCCAGTGCCCTAGAGAGAGAGGGAGAGAGAGAGGGGGGCTACCTGAGGAGTAGGCCGGAGGAGGGTGTGAGGAGGAGGAGACCGAAGAAGGGTACGAGCGCCGGAGGAGGGAGAGCGGAAAAATTGGAGGGGGAATTTCGGGGAATGATAGAAAAGAAAACCTTAGAAAATGCAGTTGAAAATCCCAGTTTTAACTTGTAGAAAGCAAGCTGTTGTACGTCCACCTTAGGCTCAATGATGGCAATAAGGACAACTTTATGTATCCTCACCAATGATTTGATTCTTTTAAGAGTCATTTTGTTTGCAATTCCTCGCACATTCCAAATTAAGATATTAAACATTAGAGGCTTGGGGTTTACTTGTAGAGTTTGAGCTTGTTGTTTGACGAGTGACACGGTCGAAAGGCTCCATCGTCTTTTTTGTTTTTTCCTCCTTTGTATTATTGCTGTAGCTGCGTCTTGAGCTTCGCCTCCGATGTCCCGACGTTCATCTTCTCTATGTCTATTCTCTACATCGAGCTCTTCTTTTTCGACTTTATCGGCCCAATTAAGAACTGTCTCACGAACCTCACCTTCCTCCAGCTGCTCAGATTCCTTCGCAATGACCTGAGCTTCGGTCGCTATGGCTGCCAATGATGTTTCAAGAACGACATCGGTCGGAGCCACTTGATCCACTCCCGTAACCGCTATTTCCTTATCTGTCTCGTCCAATGTGATATGTTGATGCAAGTCAGTCTTCTCCGCTCTCGTGACCTAAGCATCGCAAGGAGTAGCCGGTAGATCACTTGGAAGTGGTGGGTTTGGATTAATTAGAGCAGCCTCTCTTTGCATAATATTAGTGTCCTCGTTGATGACAGCCTCGGATGATGTGTTAAGACCATGATCACCTTCATTAATTGGCAAACTACTACCTTCATTGGGACGCTGTAGAATTTGAGTAACCACCAAATCCTTCTGAAGTCGACGTGTGTCCTCCCCCGATGATGGCTTTTCCTGCGCAGCTTCCTCAAGCGTAACTTGTTTGCCTTTATTCTTCAGTTTACAATGGCTAACATTATGTCCTTGATGATAACAGTGTGAGCAATACAATGGTACATACCCATATTCCAAGTTTTGCCAAAAACTTCGACCACGAGGAAGGTTGATTCTAATACACTTTTGTAAAGGTTTACTAGCATCTATTTTAACAAATACCCTTGCTCGACTTGGATGAGAGAGTTCAGAAGTAGCTTTATCAATTTTCAACGGTGAACCAATCGCTGAAGTAATGGCAAAAAGAGCCTCTTTGTCATATAAGTGATGTGGTAAGTCAGGAGATCCACCCACACAGGCATGAGGGAAGATTCAAAAGAAGGTGAGAAATCATGTTCCCACTTGAAGATTTGCATTGGGGCTCGCGAGACGAACCATGTGTCTTTAGATCGAAGGCGAAGATAATCTTCTTCAACAGAAGGTCGAATCAGAATATGTTTCCAATAAATGACCCCAGCCTTAATAGTTCCCTGGAATTGAAACCCTGACAAAGCCTTACGGATGACCTCAATTGACGGTTTGGTATGAGAAAACTTTCCAGTGAGGGCATAACGAAGAGGACTGGAGAGAGTTTGTTCTTCTTCTTCTGAAAAGGAGATCGCTGGGGCTACTTTAAACGACGACATCGTTCGTGGAGCCAGTCGAGGAGGATCCTCAACCCTTCCAGCAACTACTGCTGCAAGATTTGGCCATGTGGACGCCGGCCCGGCCAAAGGCCAAGCCGGAGTCGAACGGAGCGGAGATCTACCAAGAGCTATAGGCACGGCACTCTAGGGCAACGCACGATTTTTCATATATATATATATATATATATATATATATATATATATATATATATATATATATATATATATATATATATATATATGAGTATATGAGTAGGCTATATTTGAGTTGGTATATACATATGAGGTTTGTGGGTTAAGAAGGTAGAGGTTAGGATATATGTCACATGTTATAAGTTAGGGGTTTATATATAGGTATTAGGTTCTTTTGTGCAGTCTTGGGTTGAGTAGGATAGTATAGATGAGTTATAACTTGTTATAGGTTTAGGCTATAGGCTATAGCTATATACTAGATATATATGTTAGGTATATATATTGAGATAAGGATGTATGCATATGTATGTATGTATATGAGTTTGTATATAGGGTACCATATGAGGGTATATAGGTATAGTATATATATATATTGATATTGTATAATATACTTGATATTTGTATCTATACCTTGGTATCCTAGTATAGGTTAAGGTAGCCTATACTTGTGTTAGAATGACCTAGAAATTGACCAAATAGACCCATGTGACACTGTAGACTAGAATTTGACTAAATCCTAGATAGTTGACCTAGTTTGACTAGAATGTTGACCAGAGTTGACCAAGAGTTGACTTTGACCTAGAATGGCCTAGAATCATGTAGGATGCATTGTAAACTTTATTTATTACATCTTGAACACATTGTAACCAGTGTTGCTCTAAATTGGACTCGGTTACTCCGGTTCGGACATCTGTTCTCACCGGTCGTTCAGGATATCAAGCGAGTACATGCCCTGATCATTTCATACTTGCTAGGACTTACATTCTTGCTCTAGACTACTTTACTTAATACTATCATGTTGTTATCACGGATTGGTACTATATGGATCTTTTTATAAGATGTTATCCCCCTCGGGTGCATCGGATACTTCATGTCATATATTTTTATGTACATCATGTATTTCTTGTACTCTCATTATTCATGTACACTCTTGTGCTCTCATGTACTCTCATGTTCACATGTGCTTCATGTATAAAACTATCATATATGTAACATAATTTGACTAGATCCCTGTGTATTGATTTGGGACGGGGGAGTAGAAGTGGTTATGTGATCAATTCCAAAGTAGGTAGTCATGTGCAACTCTGTAACTTAGTCATGTGCAAATCAAGCCGATTACATAACCATCTTGTGCTCTAAATTACTTATAGTCACTTACAGTTCTTACTTCCCATATATATATTTCCTGTTTTCATATACTTCTCTTACTATTTATGTACATCTCTTACAACACTTCATGTATATTATTCTATTGCTTGTTTTATATTTTCTGCCATGATATGAACTACATGAGAGTTATGCATTCGCTCATGTCCTGACTGGACCTGTTGAAAATATTATAAAGGACGAGAAGGAGTTCTGCCCCACCTATTACGGAGCTGGTATAGATGACACTTGCGACTTGGACCCTCAGGAGGATCCAGCTTGTACTAAGAAGACTGCCCTAGTTCCTAGACTAGATTGCTAGGGCTTTATCTTACTTATTTGTGTTGTCTTGAGTTTGTATTATTCAGATGTTATGTTGTAGTATTGATAACACTTAGACTTATTTCATTTCTGGTTGTATCTCATTCCGTAGGTTTTATATCTATCTTATCGTGCCATTTATCTACCTCTAGCTTTTGTGATTGAGTTGTATCTTCTGATATTGTCCTCCGTTTGTAGAGTATATTATATTATGTTTAGTTGTGGTTGTGACCTAGAACAGCATTCTACCGTCGACACTATGGCGTAGGCTGGACATACCCACGTTCTCGTTCCCCTAAATCGGGTGCAGGTCGTAACACATTTTTAGTGGTGGGCCATGCAGGTTGAGATTCGCATTTGTGCGATGTCACGGTAGCGCAATGACTTAGTTGTACTACTGCCAGCCTGCGATAGAATATAAGAAGTAAGGTGTTCGAATGAGAGGATACTCAATCACAGTTAGAATTCCTTGAGAGATTCCTGAGACGACCCTTAAGAATCTTATTTGAACTTCAATTTGAAATTCCTTCCTTTGTTTTGTTCACCCTTACTCTTTGTTATTGAATTGATTTTTGATGGATCGTTGTTGATTTTAATTTTTCTATCGAGATGAATTTTATAGCCTGAGTTACGGAAACAACAGGGATGGTAAAACGTCTACTTGATTATGGAACATGGAGTTTATCGCAGCCATATTAGCCAACGTGCCAGAAACATAGAGACCTGACTTCGGATGTACATATCTTGGTTATGAGATTTGGAATTTCTTGCAGCTATACTAGTCGACATAGCAAGAATTCTAGACGACATGATTATAGAGGTGTATACCCCAATTATGGAATCTACCGTTTATCGCAGCCTTGCTTACTAGCATGGCAAGGATTCTGAGTAACATAATTTTGGGCAGACGCATATGATTAGCAGATTGTATCTTGGAAAGGTTTTTAATCATATCATCTCTATCGTACCCTTCTATTGTTATAAAATTGTATTCCATCATCAAATCACTTAGGAGTAGGGATATTTTAGTTCTTGTAGAGCTTATTCATATGTAGTTCTTTCATAGTATAATGATTTGATGACTTGTAGAGTGTCTGTATCCTAAAGATGATAGTTAGCATTGGTATTAGAAAAGTAATCCATTGTAGATGATTCCTCTGTTATTTATAATACCTACCAGTTTTCATATAGCATGTTAGTCTGCCTTACAGCCTTGATGATATATTGTTTTCCTTATCCTCTCCAGTAGGGCACCCATGACCAGAGCCTGTCCTTGAGTGTAGTTGTAGCTTCGCCTGAGACTGAGAGTCTTCCTCTGCCTCTTGGAGTGGTACCCTATACCATATTCTCGAGAGATTTGTTTCCTGATGGAGCTCAGATATTCAGATTTCTCCAGGATGTGTTAGAGACACAGAGAGTTCAGGCTGAGATCCTGAGGGAGCAGAGTCATAAGATCCAACTGTTGTAGGACTTCGTGTATTCAGGAGGAGAGCCTAATTCCAAGAGGATGAGGAGTAATATACCCAGAACCTCAGAAGTACCCAGACTTTCAGCCTAGACCATCATATCCAGTCCAGATTCCTGTCCAGCAGAGACCAATTAAGCGAGTGCCTACCTGTGCTTACTGTAGGAAGCTTGGACATGTGTGGGACGACTGTAGGAAGAGAAAAAGGTTGTGCTTGTTCTGTGGGTCAGCTGCACATGTGATGCAAGACTGTCCTACTGCACCTGCCCTAGTCAAGACCCCACATTCTGAAGGGAGTTCCAGTCACCAGATCTAGTTGGAGGTGAGTCTTGACCTATACCTTAGCATGCCTTTCGAGATGATTGTTGTACCCTACCCTTGTTGTGTATTTTGATACCTTATGTTTTGCCTTATGATATAGTACGGTTAGTATAGCTAGATGAGCCCTAGGTTGATATAGCATGTTATGACCATGTATGTTGTTTTGATATTGTATGATTTAGATAAGTTTTCTTTGACCATGATTGTTGGGGACGTGACCTTAAGAGGAGTACGGCCAACCTAAATTTTGAGGACAAAATTTTTCTAAGGGAGAGGATTGTTGCTACCACTTTTCTAAAAAGAGGGTAATTTTAAACTTTTGTAAAATTGATCATGTTAGTTATTAAATAATGAATTTAAATTATGTTAATAATAAATTAGTGAATTTTTTATTATTTTAATATTAGTGTATTGTGACTTTGGTCTTTTGCTAGTGAAACCTTAGAACAACTAAGCCTAGAGACTAACCATGACCATGGAGACCTAGTTAACATAATTGGATTAGTAATTAGGCTCTAATCTAGCTAAGAATGACTTAGAATTGATTTGGGAAATTTAATTGGTGTGTTAATTTGGGCCTTTAATAGAGGGGCTTGATTTGATGACTTAGAATGGCCTTTAGGCTAATGTAACTTGACCCAAACCCTAGCCCAACCATGTGACCAGCCAAGAGCATCCCCCTCTCGCTATATAACACATCATTAGCCTCCCTCTTTGCCTCTTTCATTGAAACCCTAACCCTAATAGTGTTCTTCTCCAAATTTGCCCCCTTTCACCAAATCAAATCCAAATTGAACCAAATCAACTGCAATACACTCCCTAGTGTAGAGGAGGTCTCTATTGGCAAGCTAGCAAGAATTGGGAGCAATTTGGCCATTGAATTTGGTGGAGAGTCATTTCAAGGGTATTTTCATTGAGATTCCAACTCTTAATTGGTAATGGCCTCTAAACATTTTCAATTCCTATTTTCTTTCCATATATGCATTCATTTAGGGTCCCCCTAGTATTAGACTAAGTTTGGTTCGAAATCGAATCCATTTGGGGTGCGTATCGCAAGAATATCGGATACGCGTTTCAAATATTCGATGAAACGCCCCATAGGATGTTTTGTTCACCAATTTATGATGTATTTACATTTTTTGGTAGCTAATATACTGTAGATTTCATTTGTATTCGATTGAGGTAAAATTGATGTGGTTTGATATGTATTTTTGAACATGGGGACACTGCACGATGGATTTAGCCTGAACTGTGCTTCCCCTGCTGCTGCGTGTCCAGTGTTCACTGGACACGACACGATTTTGGGTGCCACCTGTTGAGTTAGGTAGGGACAATCACTGACACAAGACTTACAAAGTTTGGTTTGATTTATTTGAGTATTTGTGGAGATATTCGACCTGCAAGTGTTAGTCAATGCGACATTGGCAGATGACACTGGGTTCATTTCTGAGTTTGACACCCACTTCGACACTTGGATTTGGACACGATAGTTGACACCATGCAGACACAATAAATACCCTAACATGCTAGACACACTATCTGGAGACATCATGACACATAGACACGTGTACACCACTCGACACATACTGCACTGCAGTATCATTTTTTATACATGTCTGACACAACTTCATGACACTTTGGTTGGACATTTTGTATCCTTACTCACTCGACACACACGTAGGGGTGCAACTCGGGCGGGCTAAACTCGAACCCGATCGGGTAAACCCGTTAATGGGTTGGGTTAGGGTTGAAGATATTCGGGTTCGGGCTTGGGCTCGGGTTAAAATATTTGAACCCGATCAAAAATCGGGTTGAGCTTGGGTTCATGTGTTGGGTAACCCGAAACCCGATATATATATAATTTATATATATATTGTTTCATACTACTTAAATAAAAAGTTTAAACTATAATTTTTTTTTCACCCAAACTCTTCAATTCCTTGTCCTAAATCTCATTTCAGTTTTATTTTGTAATGATTGAGGCTTGATTGCTATTTGATTATGCATTTAATATTACTCTTGTTTAAAATTATTTCAAATATCATATTAGAGTCTGATAAACCCGATGGACCCGACCCAACCCGATCCTCCGGGCTTGGTCTTGGGCTTCATATGTTGAACCCGAAGTCGGGTCGGGCTTGGGCTTGGGATAGGCTTATGATCTATCGGGTTGGGCTCGGGTTGACCTCAAACCAAACCCAACCCGCCCAAGTTGCACCCCTACACACACGCACGAGGACCCCCCTCTGTGCACAGTTGCTGACACTTGTTGACACCTCTGTTGACACTTCTTTGAGACACGATTCGTGGACACCCTCTGAGACACAAGTTGACACTGGTCTGCGCACACCTTGCCATATATCTGTTCACCCTAAATTGACACTCTGTACAGCAGCACATGATCGACACTTCACACGTACCACACCCCTCTTTGTACATGCTTGGGCTTTGTTTATGATGTGGGTTTTGTATGTATCATTGGGTTTGAACTCAGTTATATAGATTGCTAGGGTTTGTTGTTCACTCAGTTTTCTGAGTTCGAGAGGTTGGGGTTTGATACTGAGTTTTGGTTCAGTTTTGAAGACCAAGTTCCAACTCAGATTTCTGAGAGTTGAGTTCAGGTTATGTATATTTATAAGGTATAGGCATATATATGGGTATGTCATATATTAGAGTAGTTAAGTGTATAGTTGAGATTTCTAGGTTATAGATATATATGAGGTTGGGGTTACATGTAGTAGTGTGGGTTATAGGTTACATATATATGAGATGAGTTCTAATATCTAGTATTTGGGTTATATGAGAATATAAGTTAAGGAGATATAAAGTAGTGTGTTGTAGCTTGTGTTGGCCTCAGATTTCTGAGACAATGTATTTAGGTTCAGTTGTGTGGGGTTGGGCTAGCATTGCATAAGGGTTATACTTTATGTTGTGTGTGAGTATACTTATATATAAGATATAAGTCTGTGAGACCCTATATGCATATATACATGAGTTAAGGCTAGGCATAGACTATAGCTATATATTAGATATATGTGTTGAGGTTTGAGATATAGATGTGTAAGTTTTATATATATATATATATATATATATATATATATATATATATATATATATATATATATATATATATATATATAATAATAATAATAATAATATCAGATGAGGTTTTTCGCTTGCTCCAGCCCCTTCCTGCTGGGGAGCCCCTAGGGGTTCCCAGCTAGCCCTCCGCCGCCCGTTCAGAGTTCCTCGCCCGTTTCCTACTGGTGTCCGATGGTCCACACCTGGCCAGCCGACGTGGTGGCGCTGGTGAACCATCCCCCTCCTGCCGCCCCTTTCTCCCTTCAGGCCTCGCTCCCCTCTCCGTACTCCTCAACCCTCGGCCTCCGCCAGCCCTTGTCCGGCAGTCCTACTCCCCTACCGAACTCCGGCTCCCATCTCCCTTCAAGCAGGGGCCGCTCCCAGCACCTTTCTGCTGCACTCGCCGGTCTCCTTGCCCCCCGCTATGCGGACGAGAGTTCATCGGAGTTTGACTCCCGGACGCTTCATCCCCCAGCCCCCGCCTATTTTCAAATTTCGAATGGAGCGTTGCTCTCATCGGGTAGAGAGCCCACCTGCGGTGCAGGTCTCGGGCCCCATACCGTCAGACCCCATTCGAATGGAGCGTTGCTCTCATCAGGTGGTGAGCCCACCTGCGGTGCAGGTCTCGGGCCCCACGCTGTCAGACCCCTCGTGTACGCTACTGTTGGCGCACAACACGAGGCGGCTATCCCTCTTTACGCGAAAGATGCCTCGCATAACTCGGCGCTTTCCCCGGTTATCCCGGGTGGGCCCCACACCAATCCAAGCGCTCTACGCAGCAGCGGTTCTTACGCGGCCTTTGGCTCAGCTTCCTACTCGAACCACCATTACGCAGGTTATGGAGGGCCCTACCTCCAAGCTGCAGCGGGCGGCCTATCCAACGCTCCACTCATTTATACAGCAGCTAGCGGGACCCCCCACAATCCCCTAATCTACGCTGCGGCAGGTGACCCCTCCCAACCAGCGCATCTTTACGCGCCCTCCCCCCACTCTCCTCATCTCTACGCCAATCCCCATCCCTCCAAATCTATGCTTCCCCTCTATCCGCCTCACTCCTCTTCGCAGATCACGGCTCCCCAGCATTCATCTTCGATGATCACCCTAGTACCTCCTCCCCCCTATGGGGACCAGGGACTCCAGCCCCCTCATCCCAGATCCCACGTGAGCCTTCCAGCGAGGAAGCAGCTCCCCTGGCTCCAGCCCCCCTACTCTCCAGCTTTCCGCAGCTATCACACCCGCATCCCCGTCACCCCGGCTCCAAGGGATGTCCTCTGTAGCAGCCCTGGAAGCACCGCCCCATCCTACTCTGGTCGAGGTTGGTTTACAGCATGAGCTCCCCCTGGTGCAGGCAAAGGCCACATCCTCCGTCCCCGTAGCAGATTCGCCGCCTCCACCCCCGTCAGGAAGCATTTCACCGCCCGACCTCTCTACCACCTCTTCCACCCTTGTTCAGTCCACTCCTCTCTCGTTCCGCCCCTGCCTCCCTAAGGGGGGACCCAGGACCTTCCGGCTTTAGGAGCTTCGATGCTTTCTTACGCCGCCAAGCTGCGCCCGGACTTAGAGACCGCTATTGGTCCTCTACTCCCCGACGTCATCCTCCCGGATATTGTTTACTCTCAGGACTCCTCAGTTCCTATGGTTCTCTTCTCTGACAAGGAACTATCTTTGTTGTCATCTTCCTTCCCCCACACATTTTTCCTCAAATTCTCGAATAGTTGTCCCAAGCTATCCAAAGTACAAGAGGCGATCGCCAGTTGGAGACTCTCAACGGACTATCGAGTGGCACCCCTAGACCCCAAACATATCCTCCTAAACCTCTCCTCTGACAGCGACCACAGGGCAGTGTCGGCCAAGGGCACTTGCAGGATCGACTCCCACCAAATGAAGATCATCAAGTGGTCTCCAGGCTTCAACACAAAAGTCGACTCCGTGTTGGTCGCAGCATGGGTGACACTGCCAAACCTGCCCCTCATTTGCTTTGTCCCAGCAGCACTCAGGCGTATAGCCAATTCCTTCGGGACGTATGTGGCTACGGCGCCTGAGACCAGTAACCTCACCAAAGCTCACTACGCTAAAATCTGCGTGGAACTCGACCTCAACTATGAACCACGAAAGCACATTACCATCGAGCTGGGCAACTAGACCCACACCCAACAAATCCTCTACGACAACCACATAATGTTCTGCAACCACTGTCAGCTAAGAGGCCACCTTCCAAAGTACTGCCACCGTCCGTATCCAGAACTCAAGAAGAGACCCGTCCAGAAAGACCACGTGCAGACAGAGGGAAGGACTCCCAAACCACCCCTTCTACCTCTTCCGAACTTGCACACTCGATTCGAGTCCAGCAACGAACAGGCAGTCACTAACGAGAACCCCACAGAGCTCTGACTCCCTTTATCACCCAACATCTCGCCCTCTCCAACAAATTCGACATCCTCGAGTCGAGCGACACGGAAGTATCACCGGATACCATCTGCACACTTGCGATCTCAGTCATCCCCGAGCTAGCGCCTAACCTCCATACCTTGGAAGGGGTAGAGGCACTTTCTGATACCAGTATGGCAGACCAATAACTCACCATCGAGGACACCAGCGAAGGAACACTTTCTATCCTACCCAGCAATGCTGATCAACCACACATCCCGGTCGAAGAAGCTCTCGCTATCCTCGAGCCAGACTAAGCAAGGAGAGGACTACAGGTCTTAGCTGCGGGTTACCCTCTCCAACAAGCTATTCTTCAAATCGGGAGAGCTAGCGACTCACTAGTCATTCCCCTCGTAGACCTATCATTAGACTCCACTGGGGAATGGATAGTCCCCCCTCCCCCTCCCCCCCCCCCCCCCCCCCCCCCCCGTGCGGATCCCATCGAGCAAACCCCAAGTATTCCCACCACTAAGGCCAAGGAGGAAGCGTCTACATCGAGCATGAAATATGCTAAGATTGGAGACGACGAATCGACAATCATCCAAACCAGATCCGCCACCAAGCAGAACAAAAAAAACTCCACAATCTCATAAATGATTAACATCCTATCCTGTAATGTCCACGGTCTGGCGAATAAACCGACATTTAGGAGAATATCCATCCTGCACAAAATGTACAGGATCGACATCCTCATTATAATAGAACCCAAAATTCCCCCCAAAAGATTGAAATCTATCCAGCTGCAACTTGGCCTCCCCTCGGCCATTGCAGGCAGACACGATATTTGGATCCTC